>BQNB010001392.1:0-73618 GCA_026074375.1 Tanacetum coccineum | reverse complement strand
TCACTAAACCCCTTAAACGTGAATCGTTTAACTATCTACGTCTTGGTTTAGGAATGATGGAACACATTCCATAAATCACTGTAGTCCGCTTCTCTTTCTTCTGTCTCAATTCTAGTCCGTGTTCTATTCCGTGTCGTGACAACTTAAATACTTCATCCGATGTACCTTAAGCATCTTTAATTGGTGAAATGCAAATTAAAATGTCACTCCTCTTTGTAAAAAATTTCGTTAAAAACTTAGTCCAAAACCCTTTACTAAGGGTGGCCCCCATATCATAGGCGGCCCCCCAATATATTTGGGACCGTCAAACATTATGGGGCCGCCATTAGCAGACCCCCTTATTTTACACATAGTCAAAAAAAATTCAAACCACAAAAACAAACACCCCCCCCTTCGTGTTGCTGTAACACCCTCAAATCTGAGTATGCAGCGGAATGTTGAATATCCGAAGGCGTTACATTATTGGGTCAATAGCACAAGATCAGAGAACGACTACTAAACGTGTCGTTTGCAAAAAGAATACATTGGATTAACAAATATTGTTTGTTAATAAGCTCGTGACTTCAAATAATTCAAACAAAAAGATAAAGATTCCCGATTTATAATACTAATTTTCCCCAATGTTGTATAAGACCCAAATATTAAGTGTGACTCTTCAATTATTGACTCCCAAGTAACATCGTACCTCCGTGCCTTATTGACATGAAAAAAACTTGCTTAATACTGTCAACATAAAGGTTGGTGAATTATAGGTTTGTATAAATACGATGTATGACCGCAATGATTTCCAAGTGTATGATTAAGCAAACAAATGCAAAACATCATAAAAAAGTTAATTCGTTTCCTTAGGGCTCATGACACCGAAGGATCGACATATATGATGCAATTATAATTGCCAAACAGGTGTCCGTGAATGATGTGCTATCCCAGCAACATCCCTAGATTCGACATGGTATGCGTTCGTTCCTGTGATAGCTAGTCTCTCCAGACGGGATTGTCTATCCCTAATAGATCTATACATAACATTCGCGCCCACACAATGTTAATTCCCAATACATATATGCAATTAAAAGTTCATGATCATGGACATAAAGGGTTATGGTAACTTAGGCAAACACGTAATCATGGTATAAAATGTACACTTGCGTCCAGTTTGTAAAACAAAGCATGTTCTCACCCCAAGGAGGTAAATCATTTAAATAATTGTAAAGCATGGGGCTATGAACTCACCTTAGCCGGTAGTTCTCTGAATGATAATAAATATCCAAGTAAGCAGTGGATCACCCGTTCACAGGACCTTGTAAGTCGGTCAAGTCTTAGTTTACCACATTTAAACTTATAGGACTTTTTGTATAAACTAAATCCCATTTTTAAGTTTATATATACCGTTATCACTTGTGCGGTGACGCACAAGATTATTGTATTTATACTTTCGATGGTTCTCGAGAAACGTGAAATCATTATTAATAAATATATTTATTTATTAACTTGTTATTAATCCCGTTCGATGTCTGAATATCTTTATGGTTCGACCGACGTGTTAAGAGTTTTATTTATTCACTTTTATTTCATAAACGTACCCGTAGGTTTTTAGTTGTCACCTTTTAGTCCCTAGGTTTATAAGTAATAACATTTACACTTCAAACCTTCTAGTTGCAAGAATGTCATAACTAGTCCTTTAACTTTCGGGATTTTACAACTTAGGTCCTTATGGTTTTAAATTAGTCTCTAATGTTTCAGGATGTACAGGAATGGTCCCTAGAGTTATTGTCAATTCGAAAAACAACAAACTAACCCTTCAAGTTTCGAAATTTACGTTTTTAGTCCCTTGACTTGCGAAAATAATATATTAGCTCTAAATAACATTCAACAAGTGTCATTTCTCGTTATTAAGTTCAATTAACTTATAAAAATTGTTTCGACTGAAAAATAAGCTTATTGGGCTTATTTTTGGCTTAACGGGCCTTATTGGGCCCGTTAAGGTCCGTTTAGCTTTTTAGAGGCCCGTTATAGTTTTAATAAGTCTAAATGTCGTTAATAAGCTCACGTGGGGCTGTTAAGCTTAAAATAAGCTCGGTGAGCTTATCGAAGCTTATTTCGAGCTTATTGGGCTTATGGGCCCAATAACTTAACCCGATAAGGGTCTTAATGGTTCCTTAGGCATTTTAGCTTATTCCCCTTTTGTTTCAACTTAGCTTAACCTGTTTCGTTTTCAGCTTATTTAAAATAAGCTAATAAGCTCTTCTATTGGGCCGGTTTGGGTTCGTTATGGGCCCGATAGGGATTTAGGGTGTTTTGTTGGGTCCATTAGGGTCCGTTAAGTACATTGAGGTCCAATAAGCACTTAGGAGGTCCGTTGCTTATTTAGCTTATTCGATAAGCTAATAAGCCTATCGTTGGGCCTATTGGGCTCGATAGAAACCCGGTAAGGGTTCTCGTGGTTCGGTCTTAATTCTCTTGGGTCCAATAGCATTTCCTAGGATTTTTATAAGACTTGTGGGTTGTTCAAGCTCCCCAATAAGCTGTGGGAGCTTATTAAGGATTATGGGCTCGCGTTGGGCTCGGTGGTCCATGACTACTTCGTTTCTATTCCCTTTCATTTAGAAAACGGTTTAAAAGGGCTCGACACCAAGATCAGCTTTCGTTCGACATTTTTAGACGTGGACACGACACATGCAAACGTCTTACATTCATTATAGTTCGTTCCTAGTTCGAACTAACGTACCACATGAAAATGTTTACGTGAATAACTCGTTAAACTCGATTAAGACTTCATGTTACCACTTAGGAGTTTTCCTTAGCTTGTTTTAAGTGTAAATCTAAGTCTTTTTACGCGCAATTCGTTTTCTATGCACCACACGACTTGCATTATTCGATGTCTATACAAAATTAAACGATATTCGACATATATATGAAACATACGCGACATATATAACTAGTCTTATATTAAATCGACATAAGTAGAATCATTTAGACTTACAAGGGTCCTAGCTTTGTAGTTGACAAGTCTTGGACGTGTAGAGTGCTAATTCGATGTATACCTGATCGACTTAACCCAATGTACGCCTATCCTCACTTCGTGCACTTCCTTATACACTTGTATAGGACCCTTCGTGTCGTTTGTAGGTTCGAACAAGGTAATGAGGGTGCTCGTCATGGTTTATGACCCGAATAGGGGAGGGAGTGAATGCTTTAAGTGTTTATGAGTTAGAGAAAGGTTTAAGTGTATGTGTGGGAGTATATTTATAGGAGATAAGCTAGTTACATTCTCTTAGTTCTAAACATAACCAAACCGTGCCCTTAGGAAGTGGTTTTTGTGAAGTTTTAGTTAGCCACACATAGTATTTAGCTAAACCACTAAGTACATGCATTAATGAGTTAGAGATGTACAAGATTTGCTAGATTAGGGAAAATCTTAAGAATTTGTGTTCTCTTCTTGTTAGTTCGCGGCACAAGGAGGTCCAAAGCAAAGAAATGGGTTATTACCCAATGTGTCAAGCATCATTAGGGGACCATTAGGACACAAATTAATTACCTAGTATATGTACATGTACCTTTTAGGATCATTAGGGGGATTTTGCTAGCTAATGTATCACCAAGGACGATTTGCTTATGGATTACTTGTCCAAATTCGGAATTAAAGTGATATAAGTACAAGACTTGATTAAATTTCGACTTTAGGCTTTCGAAGTGGGTATTGGTTTGAGTCTAGGTAAGTCTAGGTATTTCCGGGGTACGACTAAATATATTTTATCGCGAAACGTAACCCTTTTACGTGACCAATAAAAATAAAATGCGCAAAGTACGTAATTATTCTCAAAATAATTATTCCTTACTTGGTTGATGTAAACCTTAATTTATTTGGTGATCGTTTACATTCATTGATTATTTCTAGTCTACGCGGTTTAGCTTAAAAGTAAATATTAAAAGTAAACGTGTATCGGACTAAAATAAATAGTGATCATTAATATAGTCGTACAATGACAAGGAAAATGAGAAATGTTACAGTTGCCATTGACGAACTCGACCAAAACCACTCAAAAATTCAAAATCACCCATTAAAACAAAAATTGAAGATAAAATCAACACCTACAATCATTCACAACATCTTAAAGATCATCATTTGTAAGTCATTTCATCTATTTTCTTTTAATTTGTGTCTAAGGTTCATGATGAACACCAAAAATTAAAATTGGGGATTTTTGATTTTTCTTTCAATTTCATACAATTAGGACTACTAGGATATAATGTAGAACTAATATGCTTCCCATAGACATAGCATATGCATATATTAGTAAGCTTGTAGAAAATTTAATTTTGAACCAAAACCCCAATTTTATTTTCAAATCACTCACGTTTGGAACAAAATAAAATTGTTGTTATGCATTGTTAATACAATCTAAAAACGTTTTCAAACACATGCATAATGATCACATGAACAAATTTCGAGATATATAATACATATGTATTTTTAGACTTGTTTGGTTGAGCAAAATCAAATTAAGGAGCGTTTGGGTTAACTCTTAGGATTTTATATTTAGGTCGAGTTAATCGTTACTCCACATTTATCACATTTAGACACACACTAGAAGCAATATGCATAACCAACAAAAAGTGAAACGGTAATAAAATGTGATTTTGCTTTTGTTTTAGGAAATCATGCCTCGTAAGTCATCCGAAGATCACCAAAATACAAGAGCCTACATACCTATAATATCACATGAATACTGTACACCTATAAAAGAAAAACTAAGAAATCTTAAAAGCCATTACATTCATGAGGGTCGGGTGGTTTTTGACAACTTTGCGGATCTAAATTATGTTCGTCTATGTTCGGTTTTGTCGAGTTTGAGTGTCTCCTTGAAATTAGTGACCAAATCTGTCCTCGATTCATTCTTAAGTTTTATAGTCAATATCAAATCAATTATTCCGATAAAGGTGAAATGTTCATCGAATTTGTGATCCAAACCAATTCTTTTCTTACTCTCTTGAAGAATTTGCTCAAATTCTTGACATACCTTGCGAGGGTGTCTGCGTCTTTACGGACAAATGGTCACTTGACGAGTTGGCATATGGTGTCCCTACGGATGGTCCATATCAAATCAACCCTCCTTTTTCTGATGACATCATTTCGTCTATTCGAATTGATAGAGAAGGTCAAGTCTGTCGCATCCGTCATGAGGAAGAAATTAATGTGAATATCAAGTTCTAACTTATGAAATTGAGCCAACCCTGGAGCCTTTGGAAGAAATTATTCGGGAAAATATCTTTTATCTAGGGGTAATCAGGATCATGTTCCCGCGTGTCTTTGTTACATGCTCTACTGTGTCGTACACTCCGAAAAGTTCAACCTTGCCTATTTTATGGCAAAGCAAATGGAGTGGGTCACTAAACAAAAGCGGTTGATCTTACCCTATGGTATGTTATTGACCCGTTTGTTTAATGTCATCATGAATGACAATCCTAAATTAAACAACGAGTCTTATGTCTTGTACGATCGTGTCATGAATCCTTTTGCCGCTCACCAAGAGTGAAAGCCTAGAAAGGATCATGGCACGAGAAGAGGTCATCACTTCACTTCTTCTTCTTCCGCCTTTGACCAACCATCTTCTTCTCATCTCAACGATGATGATGTAACGGAAATGGCGAAGGGACCTCGCATGTAAGCACTCCTTCCCCCATTCGTTATGTCAATTCTTTAACCAATCAAGTTCCTCAAGTTTTTCAAAACCCACCTAATATTGACCCTTACTTGGAACCATTTTACACCCGTCAAACCAAAATCATCAACCATCAAGTTCAATTACGAGATGAGCAGCATGGTGGAGTAAGGTCAATCAGAAAAAGTCTCAGAAGGTTGTGGAGAAACATAAAAAAGTGAGCTATGAGGGAAATTACTTTATGACATTATTATTATATTATTTACAAATCTATTATGCTTAAGTATTCAAACTTATACTACTTATTAGTAACTTAGTACGAAGTATGGGCAACATTACTTGTCTTGGATGATCATTTATATTTATCATCCTAAACTCATACTTGCATGCACCCTAATACGCTTTGGCTACTGTTATATTATGCATGCTTATAAAATTGTCAATTTGCCTATATATGATTTCTTGATTGAGCTTAGGATGTTTAGTATTATAACCTTGATTGTTAAGTATTAGATGATTCATGATGAATTAGAATTGCCTACAAAAGGGAAAAATAGGAAACTGTCTCTATACAAGATTTATAGAAAATCAGAAGAAACTGGAAAAATTTCCTGTCTCCAAAGAACGGCCCCCATAACTACTGGGCGGCCCCCTAATATATATGGGACCGTCAGGTATTTATGGGACCGCCATCAGAAGTCACGGAATTTTCACCGTGGCTCCTGATTTTCTGTGTAGTTGGCTATTCTTTCTTAGACCCTGCTAAACCTTCTGCATTTTACTAAACCACTTTTGGAATCCAAAAACTCAACTCTTATGCTTTTCCACTTTGATCTTTTCCTCCCTAATTAAATAAGGCATCCTCCCCACTTCTATCATCATCTTCATCTTCCTCACACCATTCTACTATGAATTCCACCAATGCTTCCTCATCTAACCCTTCCAAGAAAATCAAACTCACCATAATCCCTCCTGGACAACTATTTTCCAACATATCTAGTGATGAAGATATAACCACCACACCTTCTCCTACAACAACTTCTTCATCTCCAACTCCTCCAAATGCACCATCAAACACCACATCCACTAATCAAACATCATCAAGTCAAGAGAACACATCTTCTTCCTTTCACTCAAAACTTTAAATTTCACCACCATCTTTACATGAACCAACTTCTCCTCATAATTTGAACCCTTTTCTTGACAACATTTTGGATGTTCCTCCTATACCTCTAAACCCTCAACCGCTTCAAAGTCATCATTCTTTGGATATCACACTCTCTTTGTCACCAATCACTCCTCTTGATCACATTCATGACACTCTATCACCACCATCTCCACCACAACATCAACCACCTATCATGGGCCATCCTTTTTTCTACAACTATCATGACTATCATGGGTCAACTTGCATATGTTGCTCTCATAACCGAAACATTTTCTTCACTTTAAGAGATGAGATGAACATCATGTTTGCTCATCTTAAATATCTTCTCACTACCGCAATCACCTCCCACTTTTCACCTCTACCTTAAAAAATCTTCAAATGTTTTCATAAACGTGCCACCTCAAAATCTTTTGCTCAAAAGTCATCTCTTGTAAATCATGAATCATCTAGGACTTATCTCCTTTGTATGCTTAGATTGTAGTGTAATTTATGAATTTATGTTTTCTTGCTTATTATAGCTCTATTGTATGTTGTATGTGCCATCTATTTATGTATGATTCTCTTGTTGGTTGAATGAAACTCTATTTTGTGTGACTTAATTATAATGTGTTGCTTTAAAAGATATTTGTCTTGCACTTGTACTTCTAACCTTATTTTGTAGCAAAAAAATTTGTAAGATCGATCCTTTGGTGCCCCAAACAAGGGGGAGCATACATCAAGGGGGAGTCTTGATATCATCGTTTTCTTTCTTCCTACAACAACTCGACGATCATCCTTTTTGAATTCGACAAAAAGGGGGAGAAATAGAACAAAACTCATTTAATAATTTGACATCTTTAATTTTATTTAAAATGAGTTTATATTTTGTCATCATCAAAAAGAGGGAGATTGTTAATACAAATAATATCTAAAAACGTTATTTATATTTTTTGACCTCTCAACGTTTTGATAATAATAAAATGTAAAAACGTTTACGATAAAATTAAACGTTTACAAATTATTAATTGTAAAATTCCATTTCTAAGATTAGTGATCATTTAAGGTATGAACAAATAAATCATTAAGTATGATTAGTGATCAAGAAAATATTTTTCTCTCATCCATAATATTTTTACAAAAGATTTTCACAAAATTAATTATACAAAATATTTTCTAATTAAAAGAAAAGTTTTATTAAAAACTTAAAATTTGAAATTTAAATTTTCTCCCCAAAACGGAAGCTTCTACACCAGATACAACATTCCCCATAAAAAGACAAAAAAAGGAGCAGAGTCTAGGTGGCGGCTCCCTTATAGGCCTGGCGGCCCCCTTATATATATGGGACCGCCGGGACAGCCACCAGTAACCGTTAATTTCTCATGTCTATAAATACTGGTCCATCCCTTGCTGAAAATCATTCCTTTTTGCACGAAAATTTTCAGTCTCTTCTTTCTCTCGCTAAAACTTCTTTCTCTCACTAAATATCTTGATCACTAACATACTTAGATCTTATTTCAAGTGATCTTATCTTATCTTCTTCATCTCATCTTTCCTCTCTATCAAGTGCAAGAGAAGAACACTCGTATTCGCCAAGAAACGAAGTGTTGATTAGTGATCTCTCCTCTCTTCTTCTAAGTTCCAAATCTCTATTGTATTTATCTTGTGTATTTGTGTGATTCGGATATTATGTAGATCCGATAGTGTAGATCTTGTGAGTGTGTATATCTTGTGAAGTGGTAGATTGGTTCTAGCTAAGATTAGGACTCGACATTTAGCTTAGTGTCGGAAAATAACGTAAGCGACGTGTAAACGGTTTTATCCGCCTAAAGAGAGCTTGTTGATATAGTGAAATCTCGAGTCGGATACTCAGGGAAGGAATGGAGTAGGGCGAAGAGGTGCTTCGTAGCCGAACCACTATAAAATGTTGGTGTCTTGGTTTGGTTGTTTCTATCCTTATCTCTTTACATTATTATTGTTGTTATCTAGTTCTAGTTTAGATAGTTATTGCTTGTTCATATTGTGAATTGGTTAAACATATAACTCGGATCTAAAATTTTTTGAAAGTAAACTTTTAAAACGCTAAAGAACTTGTAAAGTATTCAACCCCATCTTCTAGTTTCCACACAATCAAACTCTTTAAACCAATGGAAGTTTGTATTTTACAAAACCGCGACCTGAATAATCTGACCTAAAACCGGTGGAATCCCTAATCACAAAAATTTTAAACAGATAATTGTGATCCCAAGTCATAAAATTACTATGATGTTGGATCACACATCATAATGGCGGCAAAACATGGTGTCATTTCATGGCATCTGATTATTTACATGCCCAAAACACAACCTAGCGGGTCACCAAATCATCATCTGTCATTACTTGTATACACGTAACAACATCCTTTAGTTTAAGCATAATTTAAAACATCATATATCATCTTTAAACGAAATTGTTTTACTTTAAAATACAAATCAAGGGCTAAACGTTAAACAACACAATTCTGTCATTCTAGAATTTGTTTTCGTTGTAGCTGAAATAGTTTAGTGGCTAAAAAATAAGGCTGATTTTTATAAGAAGCAATTCTTATCACGGAAAAATCACGCCCTGTCAGCTAAAAACGTGTTTCTATACTGCTAAACTAAAATGAATACTACTACTTTATTATTATTTTATAAACAAATACATGACATGTGATATTGAAGAAGGAGCAAGTAACAACATTCGTTACTTAAAGCATAATCGGAAACATCATACCTCGTCTTTAAACGGTATCGTTTTACTTTTAAATACAAATCAAGGCTGAAACGTTAACCGGCATTTAAGACTGAGTTTGTGTTTTGGTTCATGTACTTTATTCGCTGCAAAATCAGATGCCTTTTTATAACAATCATTTTTTATCAGGACAAAATGACAACTCAAAAGCTAAAAAAAGATGTCCATATACCAACAAACTAAAATAAACACTCGCACTTTATTATTTTGCCCATTCCACCACACAAAAAAACATTATAATATCTTGCCACTGCAGTTTGATATTGTCTAAACGGCGAAATTTGGGCGGCATAGAATCCACATCATTTTAGATTGTATCTTTGTTTTGGCTAACATACTTTATTAGCTACAATCCAACAAAAGATAAACACTCGCCATTTATTATTTTGCCCATTTTACCACGAAAAAACTTAACATACCCTCTCATTGCAGTATGATATTCTATAAAATAATAATTAAATGAGCCAAACAAATATCAAACTACAACAAGCAATAACATCATCCAAATCATATCCATTAAAGCATGAAAAATTAGAGCATGCAACAACTATAGCTTAACAATCAATAATGAACAAAAACCTTAATACCTACGCCAACAATTTTAGCTAACTATTATGATATATTAGACATAATAAACTGTTCTACAAATGCACAGAATCATAGCTTTGTTTTAATCTATTTAAACATATTTAATATCAACCATCACAACCTCTTATAAACTTAATTTCGTGCAGAAAACATCGACCTTTTTTAGCGAATGAAACGACTAAATTTAATGTTTCAATATGTAATCTATTTGTAACCTTTATATTCAAAAGACTAATGGAATTTAAGGTCAGAAAGATGCGGCCGGATCCACTATATAATGCCTTAACAAACCATTTTTTGGGCTGGCAAAACAACAAACAAAGAGGAAAAAACAATCGTGGTTGTATCAGTATGAACGCCCTTAGAAAATACAATTATTCTCAAAATTTAAACCATTTCCCTTAGATAAACGATACATCATAGATTAATCATTAGTGACTACCGGGAAAAATAGGTCTAAAGACATAAATCATTTGCATCTGTCATATTCAGAACAACAACGCAACATTTTAGCACTACTGTAAAACGACGACATGTAAGGCTAAATGCTACTTATAAGTGGATTTTAAATCCCAAACCCTAAATCCATACGAAACATACCCATATCTATACATACCTTTTTAATTTGTCCACGTATATCAAGTATCCTCAACGCTTTTTGAGAATCACCTACATAGCCAATGTTGGACCAAAACTTTAGTCCACTTTCTAAGCCTTCCACCGAAACCATTCGTATCAATCCTGGATTAACAAAAGATATCAAGAATTTAGCTGAATAATAAATTACTCCCAACAAAAGTTGGATAAGTATATATTAATATTTTGACAATGCATTATAAATTTTTCTACCGATGGCAGTTCCAAGTTATAAAGTTACTCGTGCCTTGGTTCAGAAATCGTAACATTTTGTGTCACCTGGTTATCGAATGACCAAATGAAAAAGCAACTTAAAGCCTTTAAGGCAGTAAACTTGTTCTTTTTTTACCATCACAATCAAACTCTTTAAACCAATGGAAGTTTGTATTTTTACCACTCGCGACCTAAACAATCTGAACCAAAACCGATGGAATCCCGAATCAAAAAAGTTTTATACAGATAATTGTGATCCCAAGTCATAAAAGTACTGTGGTGTTGGATCACACATCATAATTGCCACAAAAATGGTGTCATTTCATGGCATTTGTTTTTTTACATGCCCAAAAACACAACCTACTAGGTCACCAAATTATCATATGCAATCACTTGTATGCAGGTAACAACATCCCTTAGTTAAAGCATAATCTGAAACATCATATATCATCTTTAAAAGACATTGTTTTACTTTAAAATACAAATCAAGGGCTAAACGTTAAACGACACAATTCTGCCATTCCAAAATTCATTTTCTGTTGTGGCTGAAATACTTTAGTGGCTAAAAAATAAGGCTGCTTTTTATATGAAACAATTCTTATCATGGTAAAATCACGACATGTCAGCTAAAAAACATGCTCTAGTAATCACTAAGATCACTAGGAACTTCCCTTACTCTTAAGATCACTAGGGTTACTAAGAACTTCCTCTTGAAAGTATACCATAACCCTACTAGATCACTTAATGATCTAGGCTTCATCACAAAGATACAAGTCTTCCCTTACAACCAAATTGAATGATAAAAGATAGTTGAACAAAGTCCTAACCTAACCTAGAGACTAGATTCTAGAAGAAACAATAGAAAAAGAAGACCATCGAAAAATAGCACACAAGTGTGGACTGTGTATGTGTGTCTCTCTCTTGCAGAATGATGTATTCTTTCAAATATGATAAATGAGATGATTATAACATAAAATGTGTTAGACTTAGAGATATAAGAAGAGAAATATAAAAAAAGAATGACAAAAGGTGAGGAACACAAAAGACAAGGAAGAGTATTTATAGGCAAAAAAACCCAAAATAAAAATTAAAATCGAACCATGATAAGCGAGTTCTCCAAATTCGGCTTTCCTCAGTTATCGTCTTTTTACAATTACGGGTTAAGAAAATCAGCTCGATTTCTCGCTTCTCGGATTCTTAAAAGCCTTAGGGTCCGTTTGGTATAAGGTAGGTATTCACTATGGGTATGGGTTTATAAAGTAGGTGGTTTAGGATTGAGTACTATCAAGTGAAAAGTAATGTTTGGTTGGTCATATAGGCTTAGAAATTATTTCCTGTGCATGTTTTTTTCTTTATCATATGAAGATAAATATGTTGAATTTTAACTTCAATCTCAAGTGAATCAACACTAGAACTACGCCATTATAAACTCACAAAAAGTAAAAATAAACCAAAAGATGTCATAATGCTGAAGACACCAGCCAAATGAAGCTCACAAACTCACATTTACAATAACCATATATGTGTAAATATAATTACACTGTCGCTGGACCAAACAAAACATTTGAACCCAACCCTAATAGTTCGGACACCCAGTAACCAGCTAAGCATAAAAAAGGAGGAAAAATAGAGCAACACGGACGACATGAAACTAGTAATAACGAACCAAATAGTCCCAAGACACAAGCACAAGCAAGGCCATCTAATAAACCATATAAAGAAAGCAAACATAAAAAATATGTACCTTGATACTTACATGTAACATAAAGCAAACATATCTTCATTAATTAAGTAGAACCAAAATATTACACCAGCTTTCGACATATAGTTTCTTTTACAAAATATGATGCGACTACTACAAGGACTTTCCTCGAGACCAAAAGATGTACCCACATTCAACTATTCCAACATACAAGCTAATCAGTGTGGAACGATTTTCTCCAAACTGCAAAAGTTTTGCCACAACACAAATACACTAACAATCTACCTAATCACCCAAGGAAATCCCGTAATCAAGAACAAAATACCTTACAACTACAAGTACTTTACATATTATCTAGTTACCTAATAAAAGCATTTGACATATTATTAGTTACCTGATGAAAGACCCGTGAGCTTATACACATAGGACACTCGTAGCTGGTGGGGAAGATTAAGAAATAAATCAAGTTTGTCTTTATTAGCGGCAAATATCTCAGCTGCATGGAGTACATCGCCACTCGAGATGTCCAGTTTCGTGAGCTCAACAAGTACGTCTTTCAGTTGCTCAGATTTAGCTTTTTTGCGGTTGTTATCATCTGTCATAGCATTAGCAACAGCATTCGCCATAGTTCCAAAATTAGCATTAAATCCTTGAACAAACATTTGAAAAGAATGATTAATTCCTTCTAGTTGTGACTCCATGTCTCACGTCTTCCTTTTTTGGGCAACCTTGTTTCCATTAGACGTTGCCTTTTGCTTTTTAGCCGTATTTGTTACATTGGTAAAGTTTGAGGTTGCTTGAGTTGTATGTGACATATATTGCACGTCACTTTCTTCATCATCGCTCAAAGAGAAGTGAAATCCTCCAACATTATCTCCTCTATTTTCACCATTTTGCTCATTCTCTATGTTGTGAATTGCGTCTTTAAATCTTTCAACAACCGCACCGGTAGCTCTATCCTTTCCGTACACCAATTCAAGTTGCCTGAAATATGGAAATGAAAAGTCCCATAGTCCATTTGCCTCTTTATGATTCTATAAAACAAAAACATGGTACATCAAAAAGATCGCAACAAAAAGCAAGCGAAACAAACAATTATTCAACTATAAGAAGCTTAACTTTGTATAGAATTACCTCACAATAGTTGACATACCAATCCCTTTCACATGCGATCTTTTTATCGACATCATTTCATTGACATCCACTGTATTTCAACATGTCATTTATGACATGAAACTTTGTCTTTAGCCACTTGACCTTTGACTCGATAGGCGGTGAAATTTTCTTTGAAAATGTAGGTCTTTTAACAAGAATCCTCCTGTGTAGCTCAGACATGTAGTTGCTTCTAAAACCATTGTCAGTCTTCCATGATGAATCACATGCCATTTCTTGAAGAACATCAATTAGCAACCGAGTCTCACTTTCTTCCTAGTAGCATTTCTGTCTACCACGACCTCGCAATTTGTCCATGTTAACATATAGTAAGGTCAAGGTAAATTCACTTATAATCTGATAAGTATTTTCAAAATGCAATACACCTAATTGAACATAATCTATATTGAGACTATCACGACATCCAATGAAAAAACTAACGTTGCAGCAGTTTGGGTTTGAGTTGGCTGATAAGTTGGCGAAGGATGCACAGTAGGTCCTGACTCATAATTTGGTGTTGTAGGAGCAGGTTGATAAGCTTGTGATGGATAGGTCGTAGAAGCAAACTGATAAGATGACGAAGGATGTGTGATAGGATTAAACTGATAAGGAGGTGAAGGATACGTCATAGCAGCCGTCTCATTAGATGCTGGAGGATGAGAAGTACGAGCCATAGATATCGGTGGTGCAATCTACACACATAAAATGTTTATCAGTTTACTAAATCGTCATCAATAGTTTACAATAAGTATCATTTAAAAAAATAGCTTTTACATACAAAATAGAAATATCAGAATAAACATCTAAGAGGAGTTATATATATTATACTTAGCCTTGGCATATTGTTCTTAATCCTAACAGTGAACTTTCACCAAGGTAAGAACATAACTTATTGGTTAGTCTATGTCAAATTATAACAGTAACATAGTTGTTATTGTAAAAGAAAAACCATAGAAGCAAAGCATTTTGATACTAGTATGCATTTCATCGAACATATGGGGCACCACACCAAACTAATAAGCCTTTTAATCTTTGAAATGGAAATTTTCAAGTTATATAAACCCTAATCTTATATGTAAGCAAATAGCTATACAAATAAGATAAATACAATGTTTCATAAGCAAAGGGATGAACATCGAGAAACCCAAAATGTTTAATTAGACAAAAAGAAGATAAATTACGAACCATCTTCGATTTGAGGTATGATTCTTGGATAGATGACATCTTTTATTAACTTCGGTCCTGCATATTCCATGAAATAATTAACCTCTTTATAAATAATACAAAAGCTCCCAAATTATAAATTTTATGTTGGCTCAAACTAGAAGAAGGTATATACCTGTGGATATAGAACTTGAACAAAAATGACAAAGATGACACAAATATGTTGGAGAAAAGAAAAAAAAGAGGGAACTTAAAGCGGGAAAAAATTAAAATGGTGGGATTTTTTTGTTTGACAGTCAATGTAAATCCAGGGCACTTTAGTGGGTTTTCCGCAACCCCACAAGTGTGGGTCTGAGTTTCATTTTATAAACCCATGGATACAAAACAAACAATTTTTTTTACTCTCATTCAATTTCACTCAGCCCAAACCCCTATACCAAACGGACCCTTAAATTTTCTTCCAAAAGATATACAAAAGTTTTAGCCCAAACAAATATCAAAACATATTTGGGCCAAACTACATTAAAAGCCCAAGTCACTTAAAATGACAAAGAAAACACAAACATCATCTTCCTCGTTCATTTCACCTCTTTGATAACAACAACGACAACGACAATGGAGTCACCAAACCCCTTCACTTTTTTCCACCACCACTTCCAACGCCTCACCTCCGACATCCTCACGCGCGTGGACCACACGCGCCGCCACTTCACCAACCACCTCCTCAACCCACACAAACCATCTTTTGCCTCACTGACACGTCATCATGATGACGTCAGCTCAGGGAAGCATGAGTTTGACTTGGCTTTGAGTACTGACACTGTGTCTAAGAAGCTGAGTGGGACAGAGCTTTATACAGTTAGTAATTCAGATAATGAATTTGTGTTGATATCTGATCCTAATGGGTTGAAGTCTGTTGGGTTGTTATGTTTTCGACAAGAGGACGCTGAGGCTTTTTTGGCTCAGGTGTGTTTTTTTGGGGTGTTTTTAGTGTTTGTGTGTTTTGGTGAAATTAATGATGTTTTTGTGAGTTTTGCAGGTTAGGTTGAGGAAAGGGGAGTTGAGAGGGCGCGCTAAAGTTGTTCCCATTGCGCTTGATCAGGTTACTGTTTTTCGAATTTTTTAAGTTGGTGTTCAAGTTTGTTATTTGTTCGCCTTCTGCTTCTAAATAAGCACGCATTGTAGAATATTGAGTTTGGATTTGCTTATTCCACAATTACGTTAAATTTATTTCTGACAAGTGGATAAAGGAACATTAAAGGGCTGCATATCTCTTCTTAAACGTTTTAAGGTTAACAATGAGTGTACAAAGTCAATTTTATCCCAAATAAGCAGATAAGCAGGTCCCTATCTGCTTACTGAAAACTGCTTAATTTGCTCCAGAAAATATGAGCGATTCAATACCCTCTGAGATGTATTACAGGTAGTACTATGATATGAGAGTGCAATTCTATCTTGAAATGCCATAGTTAAATGTGAATGAGCTGAAATTGGATTACAGCATGTGAACCAATGTATTGTTGGATTCTGATTAGGATTGTTTAATGCTAGTATTAACAATTCATTTATTTGTGATGGTAGCTAGTGCTTTTATTGGGTAACCATGGTTTCCGACCTTTTGGGGACTAATCCACGTAACATTTTTCATGCTACTCAGAGAATGAATAGCACATTATAGTTTGTACTACTGTTCCTGGTTGAAGGATATTGGTAGCAAAAACTGTACGAAAGTTGGATCAAAAAGGGTGCTTGGTTTGATGACTGATAACTCTATCTTAGCCAAAGTTAGTGTGAAATAATAGAGCTGTGTATCAAATGCGATCAATTTCGGTAATGACATTGCTGTGATTGTTTTGGAGGTTGTTTGGAATTGTTTTTAGCAGCTTAATAGTTATTAGATTATGAAAGTTTGGTTTTCTTACGCTGTAAATAAGTGTAATACAACCCAAAGAGAAGAATAATTTGTTACAAAATGTCATTAAAATCCTATTGAATAAGGGTGTTAGATATGATTGTAAAAAGGTAATTTGGGTTTGTCTCAGTTAAGCACTTTGTAAATGTCAAGTAGCCCATTTATCCCATGAGTGCCCGTTTTGGCCCGTGCCCGTTTTGGCCCGCGCTTGTTTTAGCCCGTGCCCGTTTTGCCCGGTGCCCGTGCCCGCCCGGCCCGCTCGTTTTGCCGCCTCTAGAACTAAATGGCATGTCCACTGCTTATCTACTTAAAAAATAAGCACTCCCAAACACCCTGTTCATATATGCTTTATTTTAAGTATTTGTGTTGATGGCAATGGAGATGTATTAACTTCTGTATGAATTAGTGTGAATGAGTGGAAAGTGGGGTAGAGGATGTGAACCCTTGTTTTGTTGGATTATGATTAGGTTTGTTTAATGCTACTATTGCGAAGTCATTTTTTATGGGATGGTATCTAGTTAACAATGAATGGTAGTCGTTTTCAAACTTTTCATGTTATTAGTAGAATGAAAAGGACATTGAACTTTGTACTGCTACTTCCAGTTGAAGGTTGCTGGCCATAAATTGGCAGCAAAATTGGTATAATTGTACGAATGTTAGGTCTGAAATAAGGTGCTTGGCTTCATGACCGATAGTGCTATCTTAACCATCAAATTTTAATGTGAATGGAGGAACCAGTAGTATTATTGGATTTATATTAGGTATAATGATAGTATTAATGGACATCATCTTTAGCTTATATAGAGAGATACAACGATGAAGTAATAAAATAAAATTAATGGACACCTTGTTTTATCTGTTTTGAGGAACGTTGAATTGTCTGATAGATACTAATCTAGACCCTTCACTTGTCGGATCATCAGAATATTATATTGTACACTATATTATTCAGGGTATGAAATTTATAATAACCTTTCTAGTTATATGACTGGACTCTGCTGCAACATGCATTTATTACTAGGCAAATATACTCTCTGTTTTTAACCCCAAAAAAATGTCCATATATAATGGCTTTGTAGTGCACGCGGCTATGTTCAACCATAAAACTGTGATTTGTGTTGGTAAATGCATACAGTTAGCTAAATTACAGTCACCGATTCAATGCTTGTGTGTTTCCTTCCTGATGTATACAGCAATTAAGTTATCTGATTTTAGGATTGAATTTGGATGAAGTGCTTCATTTAGTCTTGCATTCTGTCATAGAATAGAAGTTTGCAGCCTCATAATTGAAGCGATGCGCCTCATTTGCCCTATGTTATGCTTTAAAACTGTATCACGGGGGCTATATTTAAACATTTATAATTGCACGTAAAGTTTATCAGCCTCATAAAGCAATGAAATTTTCTGATTTAAGGATCGAGTTTGAATGAAGTGCTTCATTTGGTCTTGTCTTCAGTCATAGAATTGAAATTTATCTGCCTCTTAATCAAAGAGATGCGCCTCATGTGCCCAATGTGTTCCCTTAAAACTGTAGTTTGGGGGCTATCTGAAAGCCTTATTAACATTTATATCTGCATATACGCTGTACTCTATTGAATTCAACTGCACTTGATATCGTTTTCATTAGTTAACATAATATACGGCACCTCTGTTAAATTCAGTGTGCAATTTTTGATATTTGTAGACGTTCGTTTTATGCAGGTTTATATGTTGAAGGTTGAAGGAATTGCATTTCGATTTTTGCCTGACCCTGTTCAACTGAAGAATGCAATGGAGGTTGGTGCTCCACATTTTACCGTCATTTGTGTGAATTAATACATAACAATAATTCCAAAATTATAACTGTTTTGATTTAATACCATATCTTGGTGTTGTAATTTTGAGTAGTTATTAATGTCCTGTTTATAGCTGAAAGCTTCTACTACCAGGAGTGGGTTCGACGGAGTCCCTGTTTTTCAGGTATGAGAAATTGTTAAATGACTGTTCATTTCTCAAGTGGAAATGTTGTAATGCCTAACATTTTTCTTTGGTTGACATCACACAATTCACATCAACTGTAACTTCCGCATCAAATGAATCATGCTTTAGAAAGTAAGCAATATACATTGGGCAAGTACAGAACCTACTATTAAGCAAATTCTATTAAGGAGTATGTTATTCCTTTTAAATTGAAATGATCTAGCAATCAATAAAGCGAAATCATTGGCCACATTTGAGTAATGCTATCTTCCCAAATCTGTTTCTACTGATCATCCTAATGTAGTTATGGACACTTGTCATATATTCATACAACTATAAAAGTCAATATCACAGAATACTTACATTTGGTTCTTTTGTATCTTTGCACAGTCGGACCTCCTTGTTATAAAGAAGAAAAACAAACGTTACTGTCCAATATATTTCCGAAAGGTTTGTGTTAAATTTTATGACAACCACTTTTGAGATGGGAGATTTTGTGTTCTTTACTAATTAAAACTTGAATCACAACTTGTTGTCGGAGCAGGAGGACATTGAGAAAGAACTGTTAATGGTTCCACGAGGACCTAGGGGACCTGGGATTTCACAACATATTATGGTATTAAAATTATTATTATGTTTGTGTCTTATGTTAATATTCTTAAAAATATTCATAAATGGTGATTCTGTTGCTATTCCATGGGCAGGTGGGGAGTCTGGAAGATGTTTTGAAAAAAATGGAGGTATTTAACTAATTGCTTATTTTGACGTGTCACTCACATTTCACTTTCGCTTTTTTATGAAAATTAACATATATTCCTTTGCGTGACAGATGAGCGAGAAAAATTCTGGGTGGGAAGATTTGATTTTCATCCCGCCTGGTAAAAGTCATTCCCAACACTTGCAGGAAGTTGTAAACGCATAAAAGGACTTGTTATGAAAGGTATGATCAAATGCAGACCCACATGTATCATTCTCCAGTGGACTTGCAAATCAACAGGTAGTGGAGTTGGGTTATTCCTGTTAGATAGAAAGTTCCATATACTCGTAGTAATTTAATGATGCCAATTTACATATATGGAAATCATTCCATTTTTGTTCAGGATTGGGTTACTTCTGATGGACCAACCGTTTAGAGGATAATGAGATTACCAAACCACAAAGGTCTTACTTTTGCAAATCAATTCTTGATTGTGGAATAGCAGTTCAGTTGTGATTGTTTGACACCAGACTGAATTGGATTGTTGTTTGCATCTGTTTGTAATTTTATTTGAATTTTTGTATGGCAGCATAGTGGAGTGTCCGTGAATTAAGCCTCGAGAATTGTATCTGATGTCCTAATTATTTTAGATGAATGATGTAGGTTTCTTTCGGCTGCCTATATTTCATAACTCAATGTTGAAATCTATAATTTCCCGAACAAAATCTTTTACGGCTAATACAGTAAAATTGGCTATTGCAAAGTCGCACAATATTTTACTATTCGACTCTTGCAAAGGAGAATCATTGTCGAAATTTGTGTCTAACCTGTCAAGTTTCCTAAAAGCCGATATGTTATTGTTCACACTGAGTCTTGATCCCATGACTTTTTGTACGAAGCTACCTTAATATCGCTAAGATACTTAGGGCCCGTTTGGTTCGCGGAATCTTCAGGATTCTGATGGAATTGAAATCTGATTCCATTCCATAATGTGTTTGGTTGGCAGATTTAAGAAATTCGGAATCTGAATTCAATTCCTTAATCTGTTTGGTTGGCAAATGAAATAGAATAAATTCTTTCAAAATCCCATATATATGGAATTCAACATTCCATGGCTAAATGAGTGATTGTTTATAATTCCATATGATTCATATTATTATTATTATTATTATTATTTAAAAAATACAATTACATTTTATATAAAAACACTATTTATTTAATATATTAGTTTATATAATATTATTTAAAAATTTATTTTTATTATTTTTATAATTAATTTATTTATTAATTTTAAACTTAAATTAAATTTTAAATATTTTAATATAATTTTTTTTCTCATTTCATTTTCTCCCACCCAAACACACGCTAGTTTTTGCAAATTCCAATTATTTCACATTCCAAATTCTAAGGATTCCAAGTTCTAACATTCCATTCCTTCACATTCCAATTCCTTAAACAGATTTCAATTCCGTCAAAAACATTATGCGAACCAAACGGGCTCTAAGCGTTTAGATATTAGCAAGTTTTACGCACACAAAAAAGTGCTCTGAAGTAGATGAATGGTTCACTGTGGGTGATCACACACGCGCATCAATCCCATCCCGACGTGTGCTAATGAATCCATGAATGGGGATTTTAATTCTAAAGGACTATATTAATCTCTTTAATTAATTAGACAAGGAAATGTGATCTCTTTTGGATAGAGGGAAGTGACAATTTAATTTTAGTTAGCAATTTGCAAACTTACGTAATGTTTAAGGTATGTTCATTTAATCAGGGGACTCATCCAGATATGTTTGCTGATAAAACTATTTATGTAAACTAATATACTATGTAAGGTTTAAGCAATATCTTTTCATAAATCATGTCCTAATTATTTTAGATGAATGATGTAGGTTTACCAAACAAAATCTTTTACGGCTAATACAGTAAAATTGGCTATTGCATTGTCTTAAAACTTTTGTGTAACCTTCTATTCTCAAGTTTCCTAAAAGCGGATATATTGTTCTAATGTTTGCACTTGTATATATGGTGATTCTAAATCATATTTATAATTGTATAAATGTTAATTAGTCAATAATGTTAACACGAAATGTGAATCATTTTACATGAATGTGCGAAGAAAGACATGTTGTAAAGGTGATTATAAAAATCTTATTAAAGTGTTTGCATAAAAAATGAATTGGGAGGAAGAATTTAGGCCCTTTGTTCATGGGTTATTCCTGGGAACTGGATGAGGTTTTGCTTACAGTGAACACGTAACTCATGCAGTTGTAATTAAGGTTATTAGCTTCAATAACTAGACAAAGATAAAGTTTAGTATTGTGCAATCAGTAAGACTCACCTTTTTTAAACCTTGGCCTCCTAAGAGTGGTTACTTTTCTGGGTTCGTATCTGATGATGGCTTCAAATGAGAATAGTAGAAAGTTACGTTGCTATTAATGCCTTATTTGCCCTTTTATAAATCATGTCCTATAATTATTTTAGATGAATTAACGAACCAAAATCTTTTACGGCTAATACAGTTACAATTGGTATTGCATTGTCTTTAAACACTTTTGTGTAACCTTTATTCTCAAGTTTCCCTAAAAAGCGGATTATATTGTCAATGTTTGCATGATGTATATATGGTGATTCTAAAAATCATATTTATAATCTGTATAATTGTTAATTGGTTAATAATGTTAACACGAAATGTAATCCTTTTACATGGATGTGACGAAGAAAGACATGTTGTTAAAGGTTATTATAAAAATCTTATATAAGTGTTTGCATCAAAATGAATTAGGAGGAAGAATTTAGGCCCTTTGTATATGGGTTATTCCTGGGAACTGGATGATGTTTTGCTTACAGTGAACACGTAACTCATGCAGTTGGAATTAAGGTTATTAGCTTCAATAACTAGACAAAGATAAAGTTTAGTATTGTGCAATCAGTAAGACTCACCTTTTTTAAACCTTGGCCTCCTAAGAGGTTAGTGTTACTTTTTTTAATGTAAAGGCATGTATCATACCACGACTTTTTGTACGAAGCTACCTTTATAGCGCTAAGATACGAGCTCGTCAGTAAGGTAAGCACTCCAATTATTTATTTTCTTTTAAAGGCATCTTTTTAAAATAAAGAAACCTCTAATTTTAGTTACCAGGATTTGACTTGTTAATCAAACTTGCGTGATTTCTTTTTAGTAGTAGGATGACACTTTGTTTCAATGGACATGACACTTCGATTAAAGAAATTGCACAACATCATGTAAGACCATACGTAATAAGGAGAATTTGCGCGCGTCTTTTGTCCATCTGACACTCCACGACCGAGTATTTGCTTACTACGGTCACCCCATAAGACGCGTCTTTGGCTAAAATTTAGAGAACTCGGTTGTCTGGACAACCGAGTCTTGGAGCTGTGTTTGTGTGTGTGATTTTGGTTTTTGTCTTGAGATCTCCTTATTACCTAAAGGCCTAGATGGTGACTTTGGAATTTCATAAATCACAGTACATACCTAAAACAGTAAGAAAAAAAATACGCTACTATACAAGCAAATTGGAAATTTTTTTCTAGAAGAAAGCCGATGTTTCACTTGCTCTCGTGCATGTATTTGCCATCTATTTATGGAAGTTCAATACTAAGGTTCTATAACGAAATATATTAGCATGGTGACTTTTTGGAATGCTTTGTTCGGCAGAATCCATCTTTTACTAATATCTTTCATCCTAGTTCTCACTTATGCCGCTATCCTTCAGCGGTTCCAATTGGATATTGATCCGCCCATCATTGCCGGTTGCTCCTCCATGGACTGCCTTCGCAAGGTAAGGTCTAGCTATCTTCATCTAGTGTTCCTTGAGTACGCGTTGCACGTACACTTGCACAAAGATTATTATGATGCAAAGCTAATATTGTGACACCCTTTGCTTTGTATAAATGATTTTAAATGCAAGCTTCTATGTGAACAATAAAGAATAAAAAAGATTGTGAATTCTTATTTGTTTAGGTCGAAATAGATTACACGAGGAAGGCAGTGTTAGATGGAAAAGTTATCAACCATTCTAAAAGACATGGTCCAAGTTTTATGCATGACATGAAAAGAGGCATGAAGATTGGAATGGTGAACATGGATGAAGCTGGTTTTAGTGAATGGAGTGCTTATGGAGAAACTATCCCAATATCGTTCGATAAGGTCTCAGAAAATCTTAAATGGATAGACTTGTTCAGAGACTCGAATGGAAATGATCAATCATGTCACAAGATTCCAATGCCAGATTTTAGTAGGTATGTAAATTTGGACATGGTGGTGGTGAAGGTGCCATGCAAGCCTCTTGCAGAAGAGTGGCAGAGAGACGTTTTCCGGTTGCAATTACACCTTGTAGCGTCAAATATGGTGGTGAAAAGAGGGAAGAGGGGGGCCAAGGTAGTAGTCGAAAGCAAGTGTAGGCCAATGGTAGAGATTTTCTGGTGTGAAGATTTGTTGAAAGAAGAAGGACAATGGTGGTATTATGAGCCTGACTTGAAAAGATTAGAACAGATTGTTTCTTTGCATCTTGGTACTTGTGAGTTGGTTTTGCCTCAAAAAGGTACTCATTCCGTCCCAAAATATATATTCCATTTTGGGATGTCCCGAAGTTGTGAGATTTACTAAAAATTTATGCATTGACATTTATTTTAGAACGGATAGAGTATGAATATATGTGAGAGTATTGAATCGTATAAATGTATAAACGAACAACACAAAAGGAAAATGATACATAATCATGACTAGGTCTGCTAAAAGTGTTGCATATAACTTAAAAAAAAAGGACGAGAGATCAAATTGGCATGTCGCAGTCTGATAGATCGGAAACTTTTATGGTCGTTAAAACCAGTGGCAGATCGGACCTAAGGTTCTGGGGTTATTAGGTGCACCACATGGTTTCTAATAATGTTTAGTGTATATTTCTAAGAAAATTCGTAATAATATCCGGTTTTTTAAACATGCGAAATTGCACGTGATAAAAAAGATGTGTGTTTATTTGTGAATCAAAAATATCGAGTCTTCAGTGCACATGCTAAAGGCAATTTACTTTTGCAGGAAGAATCAACAATGTGTACAATGTAAACAAGGAATCAACCAAACTAGAAGCCTACGCCACGGTACTCCACTCCTCAGAATCCTACGTATGTGGCGCCATCACTTTAGCCCAATCCCTCTTCAAAACCGGAACCACTCGTGACCTCATCCTCCTGATTGACACCTCCATTTCTGTCCCAAAACGCCAAGCCTTAGCCGCAGCTGGTTGGACCATCCGTATCATCAAACGCATTCGTAACAAACTAGCAAAAAACAACACCTACAACATGTATAACTACACCAAGTTAAGGCTTTGGCAACTCACTGACTACCACAAGATCATTTTCATAGACGCAGACATCATTGTCCTTCGGAACCTAGATCATCTATTCTCTTACCCACAATTAGCCGCTAAAAGTGACCATGATTCCATATTCAACTCAGGTGTTATGGTCATTGAGCCTTCAAATTGCACTTTCATGCACTTCACGCAACGTATGAATGAGATAATCTCCTATAATGGCGGAGATCAAGGATTTCTGAATGAATTTTTTGTTTATTGGCATATATTGCCGAAATATGTGAATTCCTTTACTTTCTTCAGGCCGAACATAACAACAGAAGAGCTTAACATAAGGAATAGGTTGTTTGCAGCTGATCCGCCTCAGCTTTACGCGATACATTACTTTGGAATAAAGCCATGGTTATGCTATAGAGATTATGACTGTAACTGGGATATCAAGTATCTGAGGATGTATGCTAATGATGTGGCACACCATAGATGGTGGAAGGTTTACGACGAGATGGATGAGAGTTTACAGAAGCATTGCAATTTGACGCCAAAAATGAAGATGATTCTGGAGTTCAACAGAAAAAAGGCCAAGGAATCTATGTTTTCAGATGAGCATTGGAGGATTAACGTTACTGATCCCAGATGCTTTGATTGACACAAGAAAAACAACTTAACAAAAAAAGTATTGCATTCTAGAATTTATCTTCCTGTACACCAGTATGAGACTTTGTAACCACCAAGAACAAATATAAACTTACAGATTTACTTATTAAAACACAAACATAACCATTAAGCCAAACAGGTTACGATCGTTACATTACAAACCATTGTTTGTGTATATTACTAAGCCGATACAAGTACCAAAGGCCACAGGCTTATAGCCTACATTACAGAAACCAATACAATCACTTTTCAGGATCTTAAAGGTTCTCCATACTACAACCGATCTTCCCGAACATAGCTATAAAAAGTTGAAGAACATGAAGCATGGATTTTAGATGTAAACTAGTTTAGATAGTCTTTCATTGGATCTTCATGATGAACCTTTGTCACCCGGTATGCCTCCATGTCCTCAGCTGTAACCTGATCATCCCACTTGACATTGTATTTGCGCTTCCTTTCATCCTTCTCTTCTCTCTTCCTCTTCTGCAACTGCACAAATCCCAACAGCAATTTATATAACAATTAATGCAGCTTGTGAAGGAGCGGCTTGCATATGCACATCACTCCCCTTAAAATACGATTCCAAAGCATGCATATTCAGTTGCTTAAACTCCAAAGCTTGACCACTAACTCTATTTTGATTATCTCCCGCATAAAACTTCTCATTCGGATCCATATCTGGAAGTGGATCCTCACGCATAGATCTGGTTTTTAGGTCATAATGAGCTGAATTAACATCAAGATTAAGAAGATACTTTGCTGTATCTTCACGAATACGCAGTTTCCTGACAGTTCCAGTGGACCCACCACCGGTAGTATGCACACGCTTCTCAACTTTAGCAAAATCCATTTGTTTACTCTCATCAACTTTAGCTTCGCCTACCTTTAAACTATCTTCGTTATCCTCATCATCGCTAACCCCTTCTTTAACATTTTCAATATCACCCTTCTCTAGCTTTTTAAGCTGTTGCTCTTTTAAGAACTTTTTCCGAGCTTCATCACGAGCTTCATATCTATCAATGACATGAGCATATGACGCTGCATCATAACCATTCCACCTATCTCTTTTCCCATCATAATCGAGTTCAAACGTTTCTATCTTTTCATCAGGTGCAATGTTTTTTCTCGTCCATTTTGCTCCAAGCTTACGAGGCCTCTCCATGCAGGTTTCCCTTGTATGAGTCATAGCTCCACCGTTTACACGCGCGCCCTTCCTGTACTTATCAGCTTGGTATATTTTGGCTCCCCTGTCGTACCACGACTTTGTGTAATTTGGATCCGACTTCCATTTCCTTTGATGCTTTAAACTCGGTCTCTCTGCATTAAGATACCAAGGAGCCGATGACATATACTGAGGAATATGGGGATTGATCTCTTGTCCATCTTCATCAGCCTCTGCTGGTGCAAGCCCAGCTTTACGGGCTTCTTCCAGCTCCATCTGTTTCCTGTGATCCTCACGGGATTTGAACGCCACTGCAATAAACATCAAGACATTTAGTGATTTGTCAAGCCTATCCATGTGTCAACATTTCCACATACATATAGTCTTGAATTTCCATTCTACTCATAATTATATTCCCGATATCTCTGAGCGTGTTAAATTAATCGCATATATGACAATATTATCCATGTGTAATCATTCATTTGTAGAACATGTTTGAGTATCCCATAATTTACAAACTGCTCAATACCACTAAAAATAGGCAAGTATTAAGGAGTGTTTGGTTAAGCTTATTTGATGGACTTAGGAGCTTATTAGCTTATATGTGTTATATATGCCCAAAATAAGTATTTGACTAAGCTTATATAAGTGGGCTTATGAGCTTTTATAAGAGGGTTTTTGATAGAAGATCGATTTGAGAAGATCACTCTCGTATTACATAATTAAACTAACAACTAAACTATAGCACTTTGAACTAACTTTTCATTTCATTTTTTCTCTGCCTCTCAAGAGCAAATACGGTACAATATTTATAACAAGGAAATAAACTACAATTGGAGTTAGTGGTACCATGAAGTCCACTAATTCTCCCAAAGCCTAAAGACTAGGAAATCATGCACGGTTACACATTGACACCCATGCATGCGAAAGAAAGAGGAAACGTGAATACGTAGTAATGCAATGTGGTTTTGACCACTTCTTTTATTGAATTAATATATGCATGCAAACAAGTAAATTAAACTACAAATGCAATGTGGTCTTCAACATCAATCACGTATCAGTTTTTATAAGCCCAAACTTTGTGGCTTATACGAGAAGGAGTTAGCTTATATAACAATATTATATAAAAAGACTATTTTAACCTTATTTAATAACTACGCCACTTTATGTTCATGTACCTTTTTGTCATTTTACCTTATAAACTATGATAAGCTAAGCCATACACTTAGCAAGAGCTTATGAGCTCATCATATATAAGCCATAATCCAGTTATATAAAAAAACCTAGTTTCCTCTCTACCTAGGTGAATTCCGGCGACCTCACTATGAACCCTAACACGCAACGATCTACTACCTTCCTTGTGTATCGTACCTGCTAAGGGCCTGTTACTTTAAGTGTTATCACTTTGTGATTGATCTCTGGTAACGAAGTTTCTTACAGGTTTCGTTTACCTAGGAATCATAGGGATTCATCTTGCTTTAGTTAGGGTTTCTTTTTGTCTGTTTTTTCGCTGTTAGGGTTTATTTAATTGTCTCATTAATTACGCACTTAGGGTTTCATTATTGTTGTTTGTTTCTACTATTTTCACTGCATTAATTATGGATTAGGGTTTCTTTTGATCCACTAACTAATTTCATGCCAACTGAAGTTAGGGTTTATTAGCACTTCTTGGATTTGTTGTGTTGATTGAAAAGGGTTCATGAGATGAAGATATCAATTCGATTTTAAATAGTTTCACTACTACGATTCAGAACGTGGAAGGCGGTATGAGTGGGAAGAACGTTACTAATGATGGTCTCCACATGGTGCAAGAATCTAATATGGATAGTATACTCATTCATATGCAAATATTTTGAATTCGAAAAAGGTGCAACCTAAAGTAAAATTTTAGAAAAATTGATGCTACGGGTCTAACAAGTGGGGAATTTGAAGCAATGATTCCTAAGTAATCAGTAATGAAAGTTAATGAAAGATCGAGTAACTTGATCTTTGGTTATTTCATTGGGAAGCGACTCGCGTTCCCGTTGGTTGAAAATTACGTGTTTAACTCTTGGGGAAAGTTTGGAATACAAAAAATTATGATGAACACAAAGGGTTTTTATTTTTTCAAGTTTTCAAACAAGAAGGGTGTGAAAGATGTATTGGAAAATGGTCTGTGGATAATTCAAAATGTGCCAATTATTCTAAAGAAATAGACTCCTTCGTCTATGTTAACAAAGGATAGTCAGATTAGAGTACTGATGTGGGTGAAGCTCCATGATGTACTATTGGCAACATTTACGGCTGATGGCCTTAGTGTCATCGCATCTAGAATTGGCATGCCCTTGATGTTAGATTCGTACACATGTACTATGTGTACTGAATCATGGGGGATGAGTTCTTATGCACGTGCAATGATTAAGATCGAGGCTAAAGTTGAGTTTAAAGACTCAGTTGTTGTAGTTGTTCTGAATATTGATGATGAGGGATACACATGCGCTAAAATTACTGTAGAGTGCAAATGGAAGCCTCTACTTTGCTTGACATGTAAGACTTTTGATCACTCGACTGAAGCATGCCCCCAAGCTGTGAAAGTGGTGCCTAATAAGCATGTGGAAACGCAAGATGATAGTTTCCAAGTTGTTAAAGGGAAAAAAGGTAAAAACAGAATGAAAGGAATTTCTTGATTAAACCTAAAACTACCATCATGTATAAATGATGCAGTGGGTTGCAACATAGAAGTTTTACAACCCTCATAGGTAGTGTACCTAACCGTTGTAGTTTAGTATAGGCAAGACTCGGGGGGTTATTATCGTTGTCTAGAGGAATAGTTTGGGTAGGCTCGAATTGTATGTTTACTAAGGTCTAAGGGTTGAAGAAAGATTATTTTTGTATTTTTATATTTTTTTGAAAGCAAGTAAATCTCGAGTTTTGAGAGAGGTTGATTAAACTACTAAATTAAACTACTTCTAATTATGCAGAAAAGTAAATTGATGGGAAAAACCCGTATGGTTAAACAAACGTGTTTACCTAATCATGCACTACTCCCTAGTTGTTTTCTGTGATTTTATTGCCCGTCACCTTTGTTAATGTAATGTGAAGTATTCCCTAATTCAATAGCGGGTTGGTCAAGTACGCTATCTACGTGACAACCTAGACGGTGGTTACCTGCAAACACCGCTCACGTCTAATAGTAAATTCACACCCAATAAATACTCAACTCGGAATCCACCCAAAGGTGATCTAGATATGGAGATCTAATCACGGGTATCCTCTAACCTAGCCGTATTTCCCTAGACGTTTATGCTATAATATGAAGATCAAATAGCTATTTTCTAAAGCCTAAGGCGCATACCATTAACAAGAAGCAATAATAAAGGATCTAACAACTAGGTTTCATGCAATCATAAGTATACACAATTAAATTTAGCCAAGCATGTTAATTGAAAGCGAAGAATAATTAATCAAACAACACATAGACATATTGAATGATTAAAAGGGTAAAGGAACTTCACTTAATTAAACATGAAGTATGAATGAGTACAAAAGGGTTTAAAAACCCTAAAATTCGACCATAATGGCTGCTACAAAGACATCCCACGATACTCTACGTTTTTCCTCTCTAAAATATGAAAAATAGGGTTTGTATATATAGAAAATAGGGCCTGGCGGCGTCGCAACAAATTTTGACACCGTCGGCCCGCCGAATCATCTAAAGGCTTCTTTAAGTCGGTTATTGTGATGACGTCACAAATCATGGTGACGTCGTCGCCCTTCACTTCTGATGGCGTCGCAGCATATCCTAACGCTGTCTCCACGCTCTCATATGCCATGTGTTGTGTTTTCATCCCATTTCTTCCCAAGTCACGTGCTTTTCCTCCAAATACTTCTCAAATGCTAAAACATCAAAAAGAAACTATTGAGTAAAATATTTAGGCATATTTGCATGATTTGGGGGTTAAATGACCCCGAAAAAGTGTATAAAATGACACCTCATTAATAAACAGGTCTCAAGGCATAATGAACCAAGTTCTTCTAAGCCTCCTAAGGTTGATGTCGTTAAAGTCTCGAACCTATTTTTTGTTTTGGATAAAGAAGGTACGAGTGGATATCAATGGGATGATGCTAATGGGCCCAATCTCGTGTCAAAAGGAAGTGGTGGAATGCAAGTTGAATCTGATGATAGAAGAATATGTTGAAAATATTTATGGATGAACAATATTCAATGGGAGCTCAGCCATTCCTCTCAATGATGTTTTCTCTAGTGTATATAGTATTACTTCTGGCTATATTAGAACGGTTGAATCGCCAATACAAAATATTAAGAAGTTTTATATTTTTCATATCCTTGAATTTCAAAAGCATAGCGATAACCTTAGTTTTATTGCATCACTTAATGAAAAAATTCTTGCTATGTATTATACAGAAATTAAATATGCTCTTAGAAAGAGGAACAAAAAGACAACTAGAAAAAAAAAAGCAAGCAGAAAAACAAAATAACGTAGGAAACAAAAAAAATATACAAAAAAAATACTCTAAAAAAACATAGCACATCAAAAAAAATCCTTTTTTTTTTTTTTTTATTTAAATATAGTCTATAAAAATAATCACAAATTACTCCAATTTTTTCTGATAGTTACCTCATGCAAAAACAAAAAAAAAAAAATGAACAGCATACACCTCCCACACCCTCCCTTCCTAGTCTACCCAGCACACCAGCCCCTCAAATACGACCCTATCTACAGCTACTTATCCTTCACTCTCCCGCCTCCACACCTACGTAAGACCTCACATACAACAACGACCACATAAACCCTTACAACTCACCTGCCCCGTTCACCCCGGACCGCCACCCCCGCACAACCCGCCTAGACTGCACCGTCCCATATTTCCTTCCATCAATGCACCACCGTCCTCCGACCCGGCTCCCGCCTCCCTCTACCCAGCCGTGTACATCCTACCCACCCCATACCCAACCACCCACGCACTCCACACCCCCATTCAAGCCAGAACACCATCAAATAACTCCTCCACATCCCACCCTAGCAAATTTTGCATCTCACATGGTCACCCCCCGCCCCCGCCGACATCAACATTCAACTTCTCTCTAACGCAATGCTCGTAATTTTAACCTGTCTCTTAGACTTAAAATCAAAATCTTCTTAACTCGCTTAATATCACCAAAACCAACATACATTACAACGCAGGATCACATCTTTTAACCTCAGTTCAAAACAGCAGAACTAAACAACCCCCCGATACACACTAAAGCACAAACTTCCCTACCCCCCCCACCACCCCCCCCCCCCACCCATTTTTTGTTTTGGATAAAGAAGGTACGAGTGGATATCAATGGGATGATGCTAATGGGCCCAATCTCGTGTCAAAAGGAAGTGGTGGAATGCAAGTTGAATCTGATGATGAAGATGTTGAAAATATTTATGATGATACATATTCAATGGGGGCAAGCACTCCCTCTAATGATGTTTCTAGTGTATAGTATTACTTCTGGAATATTAGAGGGTTGAATCGCACCCCTAAACAATCTGAGGTTCGTCAAGTTAGAATTTTTAAATGTATGTGCTATCTTGGAATCACATGTCGATATCCAGTAAGCTGTAATGGGTGTGTGCTAAGTGGAAATGGATGTTTAATGGTAGATTGTGTACGAAGGGATCGCGTATCATTCTTGGCTGGAATGCTGACATTATTGATGTTCTCGTGTTGTCATGTTCTAGCCAAGCTATTCATACACAAGTCTTCCTCAAATTAATGGTAAAGCTTTATTTTGTACATTTATGTAAGCTTCTAATTCATATATGATTTGTAAGGAGCTAGGGAAAAGTCTTGAAATGCATAAACTCTTTGTGCATGAAAGACCTTGAGCCATTATGGGTGACTTTAATTATGCCTTATTTCTTGAGGACGCTTTTCATGGATCAAAGAATATTAATATTTCTATGCGATAAATTAATGATTGTGTTAATAAGATCAAGGTAGAGGACGTTAATAGTACTAGAATCAAAAGCCCAAAGCAGAGATAGGAATTCTGAAAAAGATCGACCATGTTATGTGTAACTTTGGTTTTAACAGTGATTACCCGGGTTCCTATGCTATTTTCCAACTGTATCGCATATCGGATCATGTTCCTATCGTGTTAAAACTTCAAAAGGTATCGAAGAAAAAAATGAAACCGTTCATGTTCTTTAATTTCCTTGCTTACAAACGGGAATTTATGAATTTAAGTGGCTACAATATGTTTGAACTTGTCAAGCGGATAAGTTCGTTGAAGAAACCTTTTCGCAAGCTTCTGTATTCGCAAGGCAACTTACATGATCGAGTAGTCAAACTTCGTCATGAATTAGACGAGGTCCAAAAGGCTCTCAATAAGAATCCATCATCTTCTGGTCTTCGTGATGAGGAATCTATTTACTTAACTGCTTTCATGCAAGCTACTTTAGATGAAGAGCGTTATTTGAAGCAAAGATCTAAGATTTAATGGCTGCGAGTGGGGGATTGTAATTCAGCATACTTTTACAGATCGGTTAAAATTAGAATTAGTAGAAGTCGCGATGATTATATTATAGGTCACGATAATGTTCTATACAAAGGTAATTCAGTTCCTAAAGTGTTTGTTGACCACTATACGCAATTATTAGGTATTGAAGCTCATGTTACTAATTTGGATCACCAAGCACTGTTTGGGCGTAAATTAAATCATTCAAATGCTTAAAATATGGTGCGGGGTGTTTCTGATGATGAAGTTCGCATGGCTATGTTTTTTATTGGAAATGACAAAGCCCCGGGTCCAGATGGTTATACCTTGTTTTCTTTAAAAAAGCTTAGATGTCGTGGGTGGCGATGTGTGTAATGTTGTTCGTGATTTTTTCATGAATGGTAAACTTTTGCAAGAGATTAATCATACTATTCTTGTCATGCTTCCAAAGGTATCTACTTTGTCTCGTGTGAATGACTTTCGTCCTATCTCTTGTTGTAACGTTATTTACAAGTACATTGGCAAGATCATTACTAACTGTATCAGGGAGGGTTTAGATGATGTGGTTAGTGTTAACAAGTCTGTTTTTGTTCCTGGACGTTCTATCTCGGAAAATATTTTACTCACTCAAGAGCTTATGCATACGTATCATTTGCATAGAGGCCCCCCTCGGTGTGCCTTCATGATTGATATCTTAAAGGCTTATGATACGGTGAGTTGGAAATTTTAGAGAACATTTTGGTTGATTTTGGCTTCCACTCGTCTATGGTTAGATGGATTATGTTTTGTGTATCGAGCACTTCTTTTTCCATCAACATTAACAGTAATTTTCATGCTTATTTTAAAGGGAAAAGGGGGCTTCGTCAAGGGGATCCAATGTCTCCGTATCTTTTCACACTTGTAATGGAGATTCTTACTCTTATTCTTAAATGTAAAGTTTGAGAGGAAGAGGATTTCGTTTATCATAATAGGTGTAGTAATAAAAAAATCATTAATATTTGTTTTGTTGATGATCTTATTATGTTTGCTCATGGTGATTTTCAATCGGCTAGGGTTTTAATGAAGGATTTAGAAGAGTTCAAAAATGTTTCGGGTTTGGTTCCGAGTATTCCCAAAAGCATAGTCTTTTTGTGTAATGTGCCACATCAGGTTAAGGTTGATATCCTTCATCTAATGCCCTTTGAAGAAGGTACTTTGTCGTTCAAGTACTTGGGTGTTCCTCTCATCTTGTCTAGGCTCCTTTATAAGGATTGTAAAATTCTTGTTGAGCGTATTCAAAAGCGAATAGAGTATTAGAAGAACAAATGGTTATCGTTGGCAGGTAGAGCTCGATTGGTGAATTCTGTTCTTTCGTCTATGCATATTTATTGGGCCTTTGTTTTTATTCTCACTGTTGGTATTATCCATGATATAGAGCAGCTATTATGTGGTTTATTATGGTGTTAAGGAGATATGAAACATGGTAAAGCGAAAGTCTCTTGGGGGGACGTATGTCTCCCTAAATCAGAAGGCGGGTTAGGAGTGAGAAGGCTCGATATATTTGCTTTGATGATGTCGCTTATTTAGAAGCTTCTTACTCATAAAGAGTCTCTTTGGGTTAAGTATATACACTCATACAAGCTTAAGCATAGAAGTTTTTGGGATGTGTGTATTCCATCTAATGCAAGTCGGGGATGGCGCAAGTTATTACAGATCCGTAGCCTTGTGCGTCCTCATATATGGTACAAGATCAGGAATGGAAAAACGGCCTCGGTTTGGTTTAATATATGGAATGAAAATTACCCGCTAATAACCCATATGTCGAATGGAGCTATTAGTAATGCAGGTATTACTTTGCAACTGATGCGGGGTCTCGTAATACTTCTACATGGATTTTTACAACTCCCTAGGCAGAGTACCTAACTGTTGTAGTAGTAGTATAGGCAAGACTCGGGGGTTGTTATCGTTCTCTAGGGGAATAGGTTGGGAAGGCTTGATCATGATCTAACAGAATTCTAGGTGTTGAGAGAAGATTATTTTTTGTGTTTTTTATATTTTATGAAAGCATGTAAATCTATGGTTTAAGAGGTTGGTTTGTTTAACTATTAACTAAACTAATTAATATTTATACTACTGGTGATAACTTTATGATAATTAAATGTATTCACTTAATCATGCACTACTTATCAGATTGCTTCTTCTAATCCTGTTGCCTTGTCACACTTGTGATAATTTGTGTAAATATTTCCTAGGTCATGAGCGGATTACACGAACCCGCCGTCTATTTAATATTCCGTTAAGGCTTCGCACAAGTAAGGTAGTATGAAGACTATTAAAAGGCCCCTAAGAGTATATTAAATGCGTATGAAATACCTTAAGAGGGATCAACCATATAAGGGGGTAAGGTAGTATGAAAACAGTCACCCGATGGTATCCTTTCTACGCACTCGCGTTTCCCTAGATGTGTCTCTAGCGATACAGACAAAAGCTAGTTTTCTAAAGCCTAACGCGCACATTCATCAACAAGAAGCAACAGTAATAGGATCTATATAACAACCCGCAATTTTCATCAATGTAAATATCCATCTATTAAGTTAGATACAATGTACTATCTATCTATTATATATGAACCACCTTTTTCAGGGAAATTTTTTTCGCTTTATTACATTACTTGCTTTGCCAATATCTCAATATGCAATGTATCTTGCATAACTAAAGTTAACGAGCTTACGCAACCTACCTATGGCAATCCTATCCTCATAAATGTCAAGCAAACATCATAATATGTCAAGTCAATATCATAATATCATTTTTACAAAGTATATTACTCATATAATGTACCATTTGCAACGTTATATCAAAACGGACTTTAAACCATTATCGTATACCTTTAAACCCTAATTTCATGAAGAATTAACATCTAAAGTGAATGTACAAGATACTAAAGCATATGTACAAGTAATATAACATCTCATTTGAAATATAAACTCCCTCCAAGTCAAAGTACAAGTCATTAAAAGCTCTCATACATATTTTTACACTCAAAACCCTAATTCAAAACCCAGAAACCCTAAACCGAGCTAGTTTCTAAACCATGACTCGTTTCTTGATTTTTATCTATTGTAAACCCAAACCAACACTCAAATAAGTTGTAATAACTTAATTTACAACATTATCAATCATATTCTATCATCATTTCATCATTTTACTTCAACTATATGCAAATCAAATCCAAGAAACCCTAATTGTGCCCTAATTGGAACTTTTGACCCGTTTACTCGTTTTCACCCATTTTAAACCCAAACCACCTATCAATTCTTGTTATTAATCCTTAATACAAGTCTTGTGAACATATATCTATCATTACAAATCAAATGTACACGAATTACAAGCTAGAAAACCCTAATTGAGCCCTAAAGTACCCGAAACCCAAAACCTTTGCAATTTGACCCATTTTGAAAGTTTTTCTTGCAACCAAGCACCTCAATGACAAGCACCTCTCTTCCTAAGCTGCTTACAAGCACCTCTCCTAAATATCTTCTTCATTTATAGTACAAAAATTGGCCACATGGTCTCTTTTCTTTCTTTCTTTAGCCGCGGCATCAAAAGGGCAAGCCAACACCTCAAAGCTAGTTTCTAGCTTATACAACTCATCTCATAGCCTCTCCTCATCATCCTCTAGACTTCATACATGTCCTCACCTGATCACAAAACCTCCCTTGGCCTCCAAGCTCATTTCGAGTATAAATAGAGCCATAAACTCTTCATTTGAACTCATCCCCCACTTCCTCCTCTATAACCCTTAATAGCAGCAATCCTTTGCTCTAAGAAGATCCTAAGAGGTACTAAGAAGTCTCAAGAACATAATTGAAGCAAAAGAAACCAAGAAAAGGAGCCCGAGAGTCGTTATTCTAGGCGTACGAAGCTAAAAGTCCCGATTTCGACCCATTTTCAAGCTATAAGCTCAAATCCAGGTTCTATGATCTTCATACCTGCTCCTACACTCTTATAATGTTCATATGATCCTAAATATACTCTTGTTAAAGTTTTATAACTCAATTCATACTCATTTTCCATTTTGATCCAAAACCGTGAAACCCTAATTTTATGTTTTTCTTAAAACTAAATGTTATAATGATTAACTATTGTTATAATCTATTCTAATGTGCTTAACTAATCTTAATATAACAACTTTATCAAGTCTTGAAGGAATTTGAACTTAAAACCCGCGCGCTTACGTTTTAAAACCCTAATATGATCCGTTTTGCTTCCTAGCTTAACGAATCGTTATTTTAAACTTTCATTATGTTAAATATTCATATTTTAGCTTATATTAATAAGCTATAACCTGTAAATTACTTTTCATATTAAAAAATATCATTATTATGGATTTTAGACTTGTTTTGTAAATCATTTCCATGCAAAGGGTATATACCGTAACTTTTGAAAAACGTATATGTCCTAAGGGATATTTTTGCCATATTCTAAAAGTTATAAACTACAGGTGTCTATTATGTCACTTTCCAAAGTGCGGGTATTACCTTTGTTATCTTTTTAAACTGAAGGACCCAAACTCGGTAAAAGTGCAAACTTCAAGGGTATATTTTGTCCATTTTAATTGCTCAAGGGTTAAAATGTATACATTTAAAAGTATAAAAACATGTTCAAAACATTACAAGACATAACTTTAATTAACGCTTGTCGTGCTTATCATTTCCAGATATTGATCAAAACGCTTAAAACCGATTATATCGTATCACAATACTAGGGAGCTTCATATTAAGAGGTTTCATCTTGGTATTACGTTCTGACTGAGTTGTTGGGTTTACAATTTAAAGTGCCCTAGCTCCTCAAACATTTACTGAATGACTTTTGAATTATAATGACCCGAACGGTGATACAATACTCCATAATAATTCAATCAAAGATGATATTCATTATAATGTAAAACATATTCAATCAAACTAAGAATTGATTATGACCCAGGTTGCGTGTGACGAAGCCGTTACTTTCATTCCATATACCTTTGCTATCACTCAGATTTCCCTATACTGTTAAGGTGAGTTCATAGCCTCGCATTTCAATATTTCAAATGTTTTATAAACTCGCGAGGGGGATACATGCTTAAACCATGAATGCAATTATTTCTGTATACTATTCCGATTTATTATTGCCTAGTAACTGCTTTGGCACTTTCAAGTCCCCAATATTATGAACCGTTAATTACTTCACGAAGTAAGCGTGAATGTTGTGAATAGATCTATTGGGTTGGACTCCACGTTGGTGTACCAGTCATACCGGTAACCAATTGCACATCATTAGAATATAATGGGGGGTTTGGCAAAGGCACACGTTGGGGCTATAACTATCATTATATCCCAAGGCTTCGGGATTATTGAGCTAATGGTAATAATTTTATTTTATAACGGGTGTTATCAATACGTACCTATATCGAATTTGCATTCAAATTATTTAACTTAAACCTATGAATATCACTCAACCTTTGTGTTGACTTTTTAGCATGTTTTATCTCAGGTAGCTAAGCAACCTATGGCACGGAGTGGCGAGGACTTGAAGATGGCAAAACCGTTATCATTCAAACTTTGTATTTTAGATTTTGGGACCTCTCGTTTGTAAAAACTTTGAAGAAATAATGAATGATAACTAAATTTTAAAAAACGACTCTTTTTGATTCGTTTTCTATAATTATGATTGTTGTACCTTGAAGTAATACCACAGATTAGCTTCCGCTGCTATCTGTAAAAATGGGGGTGTTACAGATTTGGTATCAAGAGCCAACGTTATAGAGAACAAGGTTGAAACCTTAACTATAACTACTTTTCTTTGTACATCCAAGAAAGTCCTCTGTGCCACTATATCTCCCGGAATGGTATGTAAAGATACATAACTATTATATTATTAAATAAATAACTTATGTTATTTATCGCTGGGTTGTTATCAGAATGATGCCTTCTACCGATCGTCCTACTTTCAATATGGAGGATGCCTTTTCCTCAAACTTCCCAAACTAATTTTTGGTCCTTATGTTTTATAAAAAAGGATTGTGGGCTTTTGTTGGGCTTGGGCTTGTATTGGGCCCACTGGGTTTGGGTTTGGGCCCAATAAGGTACAGGTTTGGTTATTGGGCTTTTTCAAGCCCAATAAGGTTATGAAGTGGGTTTTGTGTGTACAATGGCTGAGATTGGCTGTAACTGGGCTAGGATTGGGCCTTCAAAGTCTTCACAGTCTTCATAAATATACTATTGGGCTTTCCCGGCCCATCAGATGGGTAAAGATTGCATTCAATAGTATTCTTCAGTTCCGGCTCCGGTTTGACTGCTGATTCTTCAGTATTGACTCTGACTTTGGCATTTTTGGACTTTGGCCTTGATTTTGCACAGTCTTTTCCATTCCATGCTCAGTTTTGTCATTTTGGCTTGGTTTTCTGTCTTTTTGATGATATCCACTTCCTGCACAATACAAATGCAAAACAAACATATATTTGGCAGTTTTTGTCTGTTTTTGGTCATTTAAGCTCGTTTTTAGAGGTAAAAGATATGTGTAATTAAGCATTTATCAGTTAATCTTGATCTTCTACTTGTTCTACACATCAAAAGGTTAGATTGTTACAAATTTCATGTGTTAAGTTCGAATTATAAGCTTTTAAAGCTTAGTGTTCTTCGTAGAGGGTTGCTTCATTTTTGACGATCCAAGAAGAAATACATGTTATAGGATGTTTAATCTTGGTATATCTCCTTAGTATTGCATGTTAGAGCTTTGATTTGTGGATAGAAAAGCTTATTTGAGTGTTTTTGTCCAATTCGACCTTGTGTTCATCGTGGAGGGTTGCTTATTTAATTATTTGTTCTTCACGGCGGTTTGACCAAATAGGGGACAAGATCCAGAAATTTAGGGAAAAGTCAAAGGCGAGTTGATTATTTAAATCAATAAAACAACCGGCGGTTTGCTATAACTAGGCGGCGGTTTGCCTTTGGTTGTGGCGGTTTGACAGGCTAAAGGGCGAGTTGAATATTATATTGAGCAAAATCCAAACATTACCATGCCTAAATTTCAAAAACTCACGGCGGTTTGATTATAAAATCAGGCGGCGAGTTGCTAAACCAAACAACGGTTTGAGTATTTTATTAGGGCAGCGAGTTGTCAAAAGAAGCAGCGGTTTGATTATTCTATTACACGGCGGTTTGCTTACACTGGCAACGGTTTATGGTTAAAATAATAAGAGGCGGTTTAGTCAACATTTTTTGTAGCGGTTTGGCACATTTTTGGTGGCGGTTTGGCACATTCTAAGTCGCGGTTTGACCACATTCTAAGTGGCGGTTTGCTATAAGTTTGGCAGCGGTTTGGCTCCTTCTTGGAGGCGGTTTGCTTATTATTTTAAGCAAAATTTCATCCTAGGCAAATTGGACTTTGGACTTAAATCGACACTTAATCAAACTAATCAAAACATCAAAACAAACCATAATCAAAGGACTTAAAAGACTTTTCAAACAACAAACAAACATTAACAACACACGATTATTCATTCACGGTTTTCTATTGATTTTGTAAAATCCCGTTAATTCATTTATCGGTTTTAATCATAGACGTGTAAAATCCCGTGAACGTGAATTGCATACAAGACCACAACTTCAATCACATCATATCCACTTAAGATCCAACAACTTTCACACTTCATAATTCATAATCATTCATTCATCATGTCTACTCCAGTCAATACATCCTCGACAGATAGTCAAATGCACAATAATATCATGGCAGCTGGTTCAAAAGATCGTCCACCAATGCTTGGACCAGGAAGATATTCACAGTGGAGATCACGTTTTCTATGGTACATTGACACGAAACCAAATGGTGAGGGACTTAGGAAAAGCATACTATCTGGTCCATACGTGCCATCTATTGTACTAGTTCAAGCTGTTGCTGCAACAGAAGGTGTTCCTGCAGTTCAACAACATACAACAATTGAAACAGTATTGAACATGACTCCAGAGAACAAAGAACACTTTATGTCTGAAAAAGAAGCAATTTTCTTGCTTTTAACTGGTATTGAAGATGATAGTCTAAAAAATTCCACTTTGGTTGATGCTAGTAAAAAAGCGAATGAGATTGTGATAGCCTTTGAAAGGCTACACCAGGGTGAATCATGAACGACAAGATGTATAGACCAATTTGTTCCTGGGAAATTAGGAAATTTACTTCTCGAATATGGAGAATCAATGGAGTATCGTATTACTCACGGTTTTAATAAACATATGAATCAGTTGACAAGGAACAACTTGCAAGTTACACAATGCAAGTGAAAGTTTCAATTTTCTTCAACAACTTCAACCAGAATGGTCAAGATTTGTGACGGTTGTCAAGCAATCAAAAGAAATAGACACCATCTCATATCACACACTTTTGACATCTGTAATCAGTATCAAAATAGAAGTAATTTATCCGTGCTGAGAGAATAGCCAAAAGTGCAAATCCATTAGCACTTCTTACGGCTACTCAACCATATTTAGATAATTACTATCAAGCACCAAAACCTCAAAGATCTAATGCAACATCATCTTCTACAAGACCTAGTGCATCTACCAGACATAAAGGCAAAGAGATCGCCAAACCAGTTACACCTCAATCTAAGTCAGTATCTGAAGAAGACAGTGATCCTAAACAAGCTCAGAGGGATAAGGACATGCAAAAGAATTTGGCACTCCTTGCAAAGTATTTCAAAAGGCTCTACAAACCTACCAACAACAACCTTCAAACTTCTTCAAACTCCAAGAACAAGACTGAAGATACCACACCAAGGTATAACAACGACAATCAGTCAGGGCAGTTTGGGAATCAAAGGACAATGACAGTTGCTAGGACTAGGGAAACTATAGGCAGTCCGGTAGTGCAACAAACAGGGATACAATGCTTTAACTGCAAGGGATTTGGCCACTATGCAAAGGAATGCAGGAAGCCAAAGCGTGTTAAAGACTACTCGTATCACAAGGAAAAGATGATGATGTGCAAACAAGCTGAACAAGGTGTTCCACTACAAGCTGAGCAAGCTGATTGGCTAGCGGACACAGATGAAGAGATTGATGAACAGGAATTGGAAGCACATTACAGTTTCATGGCAAAGATTCAGGAGGTCTTACCAGAAGAACCCAGTTCAAAGACTAAAACAGCCATTGAACATGACAAAACAATGATGAAAATAATGTGTTTGCCAATAAAAGACAACATTCTGAGAATAATACTGCAGAATGTGCTGATGAGCGTGCTGCGCTTGCTAATTTAATTGCAAATTTAACTCTTGATACTAAGGAAAACAAAATGATTTTAAAACAATTAAAGAAAGCAAATGCATCATTGACTCAAGAACTAGAGGAGTGCAAAACTAACCTTGATAAGACTAGTAGGGCTCTGGGGGAGGCTACTAGTTGTCGGGATAGTTGTCTTATTACACTTCAAAACGAAAGAAACCAAAAACAAACAGAATGAGCTTGAGAGTAATAGCCTTTAATTACCCAGACTGATGAAAATGAAATACTTCAAACAAAGTTAAATGATACTCTATGACTATTAGCTCTTAAATACATTGAAATAAAAGAAGGTTTGAAAACAAAAGCCTATGAAATTTCAGTTCTCAATCAAACACCCATTAGTTATTCAAAAAGAGTCTTTAACAAAGTCACATTTTTAATTCTGGAAGGTTTATCTCAAATGAGAAAAACCAAGGTCATTTCGGATATTAAAGTTTAAGGAAGAAAAAGATATTGACAAGATGATTAAAATGGACAAACAATTAAAGTTTTTGAATGAAATTGTTTATACTCGTAATCAGTCAATTCAGACCATTCATATGTTAGCACCCAAATGCTTGACATATAATGGTAGACCAACCTTTGCTAATCCAAGGTACCTCAAGAAAGCTCAATCTGAGAAGCCCTGTTTGTATGAGATCCCATATGATACTTCTGATCTTGCAAACAGATTTGCCCCCAATAGGGAAGAGACCATGACTCTTGCAAATGAGAAGTAGATCAATAAATTGAATAAAGGATTATGTAAACCAGATGATTACACAACACAGAATAGTCTATATGAAATTTTTCAAGCACCCACCACTGGAGTAACTTTATCAGTTGGAACGCGCAAACGAATTAGGAAGCCAATGTGGAGAAAACCGGTTTTGTTAGAACAAAACGAAAACCATTGCTAAAAACGTTGCCTTTCAACCACTTTACTAAATCCATTAGTAAAAGTAGACAAGTTTTTAACCGACATGACGATGTAACATCATCAATTTTAGAGAAATGTTGATCAAGCATGGTTTTAAACATACTAGAGATTATGTTCGTGGTGCCAACTGCTAAACGATATGGAAGTTTTGATTAAAAAACCTTATTAAAGCCTCTTTCTATAAAAACTCAAAAATGATAGTGATATCGTTTGAACATGAACATTAAAACGGAAATGCATGAAGCTTATGATACTGTTAAATCCTTGAAAAAAGAGGTTTGACGAACTTGAATCTGAAAAGGCTGATTTTTCAAATATTTATGATCTACTTCTCCAAGAGTCTGTGTCCAAAGATGATACATTTGTCATATTTGCATTCTCTTTTTGATTTAAATGCTTATAGCTGAATTACAATGCTTTGTAACTTCATAAAGTCAAAGATGTAATGTTTGCACAAAAGCTTTCGAAACAAACTGAATCTGTAACAGAAGAAGTCATAATAAGCTTTTGAATAGTTTGCTAACTTGAAAACCACTCCCAATTCTCTTGTACATGCTTTACAGAACGAATAAATGAAAAACCACTCATTTGCAAAGAAAATGGATCAAATGTATTTCGAAAAGAACGTGAATAATATCATGAAATACAAGATTTGAAAGCTCTAATGCAAGACAAGAACATAGCCATCAGTGAGTTAAAGAAACTCATTGAGAAATGCAAAGGAAAGTCTATGGAAACCCAGTTTGATAAACCATCTGTTGTTCGACAACCAATGCTCATACGGAAAAAAATTCCAAAACCATTAGTTTTAGAAACCGACTCCATTTCAAATTCTCTACTAAAATGATAAAGTTTTCAAACGAAACAGTCGTTAATAAAAACTAATTGTGTCTGATGGTTTTTTAACAAGTCCACTCAGACAGAATTTGCCTCAGAATAGAAAACAAGCGGAAATACACTCGAATGTGCTTAAACCAGGAATGTATAGAATTTCCACTACCACAACACAATCTAGAACACCACAGTTGCCTCATGCTTCAAGGAATACTAATCCTCACGTGTCTAAATCTACAGGAGTAAATCACTATACTAGTGTTAGCAGACCACAACTTAAGTGCTATCAAGTTAAAGATAAGGTTGTGCCAAACAATAGTCAAGTGAAGTTTAACCACAAGGAAGTAGAAGAACACCATAGGATTTCAAGTATTTCTAGGAAAACAAAGTCTGTAACTGCGTGTAATTTACAGTCAAAATCCAGAACTTTAATGTGAATGCAGTTTGAGCTGAATGTGGAATAATGTGTTTTTAATTCTAATCATGATGGCTATGTATTTTCTAGATACTGCATGACTGAACCGCTAGAACTAAGAAGCCTAAGGTAGTGCCTATTAGTGCTAGTAAACCCAAGAGAAAAGCGAACAAATCTGTTGCAACACCCCATAAGAAAACAGTTGCATCAGATACCACTATTCAGAAATCCAAGAGTTACTATAAGGAGTTGTATGAGAATACAAATCAGGAATGGAAATGGTGGATAGCTAAGAAATGTCCATCAGGATATAAATGGACACAAAAGCCACATAGGACCAAAAAGATATGGATGCCTAAAATCAGGAAAGAGGATGTATCAACAAGTATTAGTCCCACTATAGACATTGTCTCTAGGATTACTAATGTCTTGAAGATATCAAATTCCTTAGGATCCAATTTGTCCAATGTTCCATCGTCCTTTAATTCTCTTTCAGATTGTACAACTCATCCTATTCATTGTTGACTCTGGATGCACAAAGCACATGACAGGCAATCTCAAGCTGTTGTGTAATTTTGTGGAGAAATTTCTGGGTACTGTTCATTTTGGAAATGATCAATTTGCTCTAATTCTTGGTTATGGAGATCTGAATCAAGGAAATGTCACGATAAAATGGGTTTATTACGTCGAATGCCTCAATCATAATCTTTTCTCGGTTGGTCAATTCTGTGATGCGGATTTGGAGGTTGCTTTCCGGAAATCTACTTGTTTTGTGATAGATCTTTAGGGAAATGATTTACTAACTGGTAATCGTGGATTTGATCTCTACACAATCTCTCTTCAAGAAACAACTTCATCCACTCCAATCTGTTTCATGGCTAAAGCTTCACCAACTCAAGCATGGTTATGGCATCGAAGACTTTCTCATCTTAACTTCGATTACATCACCTTACTCTCAAAGAAAGATATTGTGATAGGCTTACCAAAGTTGAAATATGTCAAGGATCAACTTTGTTCATCTTGTGAAATAAGTAAAGCAAAAAGAAGCTCATTTAAGTCAAAATCTGTTCCAAGTTCCAAAGGAAGACTGAACTTGCTTCACATGGACTTGTGTGGTCCAATGCGGTTGCAAGCATAAATAGGAAGAAATATATTTTGGTGATTGTTGATGACTATTCAAGATACACTTGGACTCTTTTTCTATGATCCAAGGATGAAACACCAGAAGTTCTCAAAGACTTTCTCACGATGATTCAATGCAATCTTCAAGCTCAAGTTATTATTGTCTGTACTGACAGAGGCACAGAGTTCTTGAACAAGACACTCCATGTTTATTTCAAAGAAGAAGGCATTGAACATCAGACTTCCACTCCTCGAACACCTGAACAGAATGGCGTTATTAAAAGATGGAACCGTACACTTGTTGAGGCTGCTCGAGCGATGCTTTCAGCATCTAAGCTTCCATTATCATTTTGGGCTAAAGCAGTTGCAACTACATGCTATACTCAGAACAGATCAATCATCATATCGGCTCATGGAAAGACAGCATATCACATCATTAATGACAGGAAACCTTCAATAAAACATCTTCACATCTTTGGTTGCATTTGTTACATAACTAAAGATGGGGAAAATTTGGATAAGATGAAAGAAAAAGAGGATCCATGTGTCATGGTAGGATATTCTACTCAGTCGAAGGGATATCGTTTTTACAAAAAGAGAACATGATTAATAGTTGAGTCCATTCATATCAAGTTTGATGAAATCAAAGAAATGATGTCTGATCATAACAGTTCAGACCTCGCACCACAACCACAGAGATAGTCCTTGTTAAAAATGTCTCTTCCAGGCCTCGTTCCTCAAGGAAACAAAAAGCGTCCAGATTATACAACTCTGACCCCGTGCCCCCAAGACAAAATGTTGTTCCTCCAGCAGAAAAGACAGATTCGTCACAATAAGGGTTAGAATTTCTCTTCAGTCTATTTCTTGAAGAATATTACAATGCAACACACGGTCTCGCTGAGGAAAACAACAATGATCAAGCACCGAATGCATCGTTTCACCAAGATGACTTTTTCAATCCTTTTTGTACACGGGTACAAGAAATTGGTGAGTCTTCCGTACAAGAAATTGGTGAGTCTTCCTCACGGAACATTGATAATACCGATGTGCATTCATTTCAACCACAAAGTCATGATTACCGATGGACCAGAGATCATCCCTTTAAAACAAACTCGTGGAAATCAACCATAGCCATCCAAACAAGACGGACAACTTCCACAAATCCAAAAATGTGTAAGTTCGCGCTCACGGTGAGTATTGTTGAACGAAGAACATTAAGGAGGCAATGGCTGATTCTGCATGGATCGAAGCAATGCAGGATGAACTTCACATTCGATAGACTAAAGTCTGGAAATAGTCGACAACCTTTGGCAGATAATTATAAAGCTAAAGTGGTTAATGGAAGAACAAAAAGATGAAGAGTAGACTGTAATTCGCAACAAAGCACGACATTGGTAGCTAAAGGTATATGCTCAGGAGAGGGTAATGATGTATATGAAGAATCATTTGCACCAGTTGCTCGCTTAGAAGCAGTTTGGATTTTCGTTGCCTACGCAGCACACAAGTCTTTTCTAATCTATGTTGCTCAGCCAGAAGGGTTCGTTGATCCAGATCATCCAGAAAAAGTCTACCTTCTGAGGAAAGCTTTGTATGGATTAAAGCAAGCTCCAAGAGCCTGGTATGATGAACTTTCCAACTTCCTGATGTCCAAAGGCTTTACTAAAGGTACAATTGACCCAACTTTATTCAAGATAAAATACGGGGAGGATATTCCAAATTGTGCAGAATTTACGTTGATGACATAATTTTTGGGTCTACAAACCCTAAATATTCAAAAAGATTTGAAAAGTTAATGCACAGTAGATTTGAAATGTCCTTAATGGGGGAGATGAAATTCTTTTTAGGACTTCAGATCCACCAGTCCCCAAAAGGTATTTTTATCAATCAGGCCAAGTACGCTTTAGAAATTCTGAAAAAGCATAATATGGACAATTGTCACTCCATTGGTACACCATTGGCTACTAAACCCAAACTAGATGTAGATTTGAGTGGAGAACCCGTAGACCAATCTGATTATCGTAGTAAAATCGGGTCACTCATGTACTTGACATCTAGTAGACCAGACATAGTGCAAGCAGTATGCTATTGTGCACGTTATCAAGCACGACCAACACAAAAGCACCTCAAAGAGGTTAAAAGAATCTTTAAATACCTAAAGGGTACCATTAACATGGGACTCTGGTATCCAAAGGATTCTGGCTTTGAACTAACAGCATTTTCAGACGCTGATCATGCCGGATGCATTGATACTCGAAAAAGCACTTCTGGAGGGATACAGTTCCTTGGTGATAAGCTCGTAAGTTGGATGTCAAAGAAACAAAATTGCACTGCAATGTCTTCAGCAGAGGCAGAGTACGTGGCGTTATCTGCAAGTTGTGCTCAAGTAATGTGGATGAGGACACAACTTAAAGATTATGGCTTCAACTACAACAAAATACCGTTGTATTGCGACTCTCAGTCAGCCATAGCAATATCATGCAACCCCGTACAGCATTCGCGAACAAAGCACATCCATACTCGGTATCATTTCATAAAGGAACAGGTTGAAAATGGTATAATTGAATTATATTTTGTCAGAACTGAATACCAATTAGCTGACATGTTTACGAAAGCCCTTCCTGAGGATCGATTTAAGTATCTTGTCAGAAGGATTGGTATGCGATGTTTGACTCCAGCGGAACTGGAGGTTCTGGCAAATGAGACTGCTTGATATCATCATCAAACATCACCATGTAAATATTTTTGAAAAAAGCAAAATACAAAAATATAAAACTTCAAAAAGAAAATACAAAATCAGAAAATCAGAAAATTTCCAAAAAGAATCTTCTCGACATGTCTCTTGGAATCGATAATGTAACACCCCCAAATTGGGTCGCAGCGGAATAAGGGTCCGGGGCGTGTTACTTTAAGATCAACATCACAAGTTATATATAAGAACGACACAAAAAGTAAATGGTTATGTGCAATATCAGTACATAACCTCGGACTTCAAATAAAGGAAGGGTTTTATCAACTTATCCTCACAACGAGAAAAGTAACGTTTCCTCGGTCTTGATGCTGTTATTAATGACATCAATGTTTTTAGCTTCAAGAAAAAGGATAGTGTACGTATTAGTGTGCATACCTTAACGTTAGAAGAGAATCTCATAACATTGGTTTTTCAAAAGGTTTATCACAATTTTTCCAGGAATTTCTCGATGACAATTCATAATCTTTCAAATTGTGTATTCAACACTCCAAAACCCTTCACAAATGTTTCAAAAGACAACAATTCTTCAATTGGTCCTATTTGTGAGGGGGAGTTTGTCGAAAAATAAAGTTTTATGTTATGGATACAACAACACGATAATTCTTAAGTATTCAAACATTACAAAATGTTCCAAAACCATTTTCATGCTGTTAATATTTTCTCCCACGGAATTTTCAAGACTAATTTTAATCACAAGGTATTCAAAGTAAGTGTTTATTTTATTTAACAATAAGGGAGAAAATGTAATTAAAAATGATCAATCGACTCAATGGCTGACCAGTAAGCAAAAGGTTTTTGGTTCCGATCTTTATACCCAACAACATCTTAATTTCACAACGATTCTGAAGTCATAAGGTGGTTAGGTTAGGAATCAATCCTATGATCCAACCAGAACCGGAGGGTCTACCCAAGGATAATCCAAAGTTAGAAATAGCAGTCCTTAGGTATGATTGGAGATGAATGAGTATGAGGGAATAATGCCCGACTAAGATTGAGCTAACAATTGGAACAATCACTAACAAGGGGTTAGTTATGACGTCCTGGTAGCATTGAAGGCGTTGAAGAATGAAAGAAAGGTAGGATAAGTGTGTAAAACAAAGAGGCCTGCCACTCAAATTAGGGAAGAAAAACGGTCAATACATATGCTGTCAGACTCAACAAGTTGAGTGTTGACATTGAAACGACATCATGGACCTAGTGATGCAATGCACAACCCTTTCCCAGCCATTGGGTTTCTCTATAACAGTGACTTTATTCCTTTTTTTCATGGAGATACACCGTTATCTCTTGACATCTCTCTCCGAGATTGTTGATATTGAATAGGTGGCAGTTCTGCTCCCGCCTTCGAGTACTCTAAAACAAAATTGCACTAATAAGTCTAGAGCCAGAGATCAATAAAAATTCGTTAGGTAATTCCCATTTCATAACACTTGTTGAACATATCAAGTTCACAAGCTGTTAACAAGAGTCTACGCAATTTCCTTGTGATATTTGCCTGAACATCAGAGTGATATTTTTGTATTCACAATGAAGATGGAATCTGCTTGAGGTCAGCATAAACAAGCTCTTGGTAGGTGACTTGCGAGATTCTATATGAATCAAATTGTGAAACTGGATATCTAATTGGTCCAGTAAATACAATTGTCGGTTGAGATTTTTGATAAAAGTTAAAACTTTTGATGTGTTACAAAATCGCTTTTACAAGTAATATGTCGATTGATTTTCAAATCAATTTTCTCGATTATCACTAACGTAAACCTGCAGGTTAAAACAGTGGTGACAGTATCCCAATCAACCAAAGTAGATTCATTACCACGTGTTCATGCTCATTCTACAAAGACAATCTATCCTGAAAACTCAAGATTTAAAGATAAAGACTTCCGCTAACTCTGATTTGAAGCTTTCAAGATGAGGCATAGTATGAGAACGTTGGTCAGAACACAAGATCGCAAGATGGCAAAGACGACAAAACAAGCAAGGAATAAGATTTAAAGATCTCGAACTAATAGACGATAAAGACAATGACAAAGGCTCAAAGTCAAGATCACAAAGCATGAAGGAACAAACCTACAACTAAGAACAAAGAGAAAGACCAAGACCACATGAGCTTAACGACAAAAGCAATCTCATTGATCTCATGAAGGAGTATCATCAATGAACTCACTTCGGGGGAGATTGTTAGCCTCAAAATATTGAGTCGAACATGAAGTTCATCCATTATGTATGTTAGTCTCAGTTAATCAATTAGTTAACGTTGTAATAGGTAAGTATCGGGAATCGGGATCGATAGTTAATCTAATATTGTATATGTTTCAGGTTTAATCCCAAGCAAAACCCGAGCCCGGGTCCTAGGCAAATATCCCGAACGTCACTTAATGTGTCGGGGTATATAAGTAACTTTTCCACCTAGGAAAAAGTAGTGGATTTCATTTATAATATTTTCTCTTTTCTATATTCTCTCTCAACTCTCTCTCTCTTCTTTCTCTCTCTAGAAATCAACTCTCTTTATTTTCTAGTTTGATTCGTGGTTGTTATATGAAGTGTATGTGTTAATCGGGATCCTACAGGATAATAAATAAATCAAATGCCAACGAACAAATAATCGAGCATAATAAATAACAAAACATCAACAAATTAAAGCGAGATCAAATTAATCATTATGGGTCAATGAATTAACTCAATTATTAAAAGTTGAAGTATGTATACATATCGTGCTAATTAAGTTCTCCCGATCCTCTAGTTGAATACCATGGCAAATCTCGAGAAGAATGGAATATTGAATTCGTTCCATATGATTTGTATATATAGTTAGCTTTAGAACTTGTACACAAACAGCCCCTCGTCGTTCTTCATATTTTTATGTTTAGTCCATCAAACTTCATAAGATTTTCACACTTTCAGTCCCTGAAGTAATACTAGCTACGACGTAGTTGTAACGATCCAACTATGTCATAGTTTTTCCTACGCATGTTTCCTTCTTTTGCTTATAATAGCTACGACATAGCCAAGGATATGAACTACGTCGTAGTTTCTTCAAACATGGCATTCTTCATTAAGTTACGACGTAGTCCTTACGGGATAACTACGCCATAGTTCTTCTCTTCCTGCGTTTTTCCTCTTAAAAATTGTAGTACATCTACTAAATAATTAGGTAGTGGTACTATTCTTCATTTGATCCATAAGTTGCTTCCTGGAGAAATTTAGTAGCCTTCTAATAAATTTAGCACATCTACTAAATAAATTAGTATCGGTACTATTTTTGGTCATTTGTTGCATCTTTCCGTTCTAATGCCTTAATTACCATGAACTTGTAATATAAATGGATGAAGTACCAGATTCACTTAAAATAATGCAAAAAAGGAATAAACAAAGGAATCTGAAATAGAAAAGTATTAACTATTTGATGTTATTAGACGGCATCACTAGGTTTTGTGACGCCGTTACCCCGTCGAATCTTCTTAGGGTTTCTTCAGTGAGCAACTGCTGATGCCGTCATATCTTCTTATGACGCGTCACTTAGCAATTATGACGGCGTCAATATCTTCTGGTGACGCTGTCTCCACGTACTAAGGCGTCACACTTTGTGTCTAAAAATCCACTTTCTAGCCATATTTGGTGAAGGCGTCAGGATGCGAATCACAACCTTGAAAATTGTATTTTTGCTTTGTTTCTTCCTGAATCGAGCCCAAGTCACGTACAATCTGTCTAAGTGCTTCCCAAATGCTAATTACACAAAAATAAAGGATCTAGTGCAATAATAAAGCATATTTACATGATTTTGGGGGTTAAATTGTGACAACCGTGACTTGAGCAGGTTAGTCAAACCTTTTGAGTTGACTAAAGTATTTACATGTGTTATAATTGTGTGCTTATGTGACCTTATATGAGTATTTGATATCAATCCGTGATGCGTGTTCATCTATTTGTGATTGAGTTGTGGGTTTAGTAGCTATTTCATTTCGTTCACATTTTGTGACTATGGAAATGATAGCATGATTTTATGCGTTATCGTGCTATTTGGTTAATAATTGTAGTATGAGCGTTAAGAGAATATAGTATATTTCTAGGAATAAATTAAGTCTAGTATTTAAATTAGTTAAGTATTAGTCTTTCTAATTTAGGAAAGTAATATATGAAATAAGATTTATAAATAGTAAGTTTATAACTAGTTTTATTTAAAAGGTTTACTAAATTAAAAAAAGGTTTTATAAAAATAATAAAATAAGAGTAATTATACATTTAAGTAATAAATAGTATTTATAATTAAAAAAATAAAAATTAATATAAGGGGGTGTTTGTTCGGCCGACTAGAAGGAAAAGGAAAAAAAACCAATATGACTACAATTAGGAAACTAGATAACTATATATACAAAATAAAAAAAACCTTAAATCACTTTTCTTCTCTCTCTCTCTTTGGCCGGTCGAACTCCTCAAGCAGAAGAAAAAAATATTTTTTTATCACGAATCAAGTGTGTTGATTTAAATGTAATCGGTTAAAGGTTTTAGGTATGATCTCCAATCTCATTCTTATTTAATTCTTCTTATATTAGTAACATTAATTGGTAGAATAAGGGTTTCATGAAAATTCAGTAAACATGTTAGGATGATCATTAATACTCAATTAGGATGTAATTAATAGTGTTTGGATGCGTTTGGTTAGGTGTAGTGGTTGTTAAATTCAAAATTAAAACTGAGCAGATTTTTAGGTCATCTTATAAGTGTCATAACTTGGTCATACAGATAGCTTTTATTGATTTTCTTGAGCCTAAAAATAACTACATAGAGTCAACTTTTCAACCCTATTGGTTTATGAATTAAAAGAGAGTGGAAGTCAGTTAAAATAATTTTACAAGATTCGTTGTCAAATCTGAGTTTTTGGGGCAGATTATGGGATGTGTTTGTAAGGTCAAAAAGCATATCAAAACGCCTTTTTAATTGATAGGATTGCTATTGTAACAAGTTAATGATGTGTATGATTTTCTAGAATTTTTGTAAAAATTTTCTAAGTGTTTAAATGGGTCTGATCAAGCTAAACTTTTTGATGGTCGAATCAGATTTGAATTTGAGTACTTTGTGATGTTGAATTTTTATAAAATAGTTAGGCTTAATATTTTTTTTTAAATCACAGTAGTTCATAACCTATTAGGAAGATAGGGAATAAAAAGGGGAAATCCAGTTTGATCAGTTAGTATTTTATTTGTAGTCATAAAGTGACTACAAAATTCTGCCAGAAACTCGAAAACTCGAATAAATAGATTAAGGGTATTAGGATATAAGTAAGGTATGAGAAGTGTGATAAAGGGGTTTATAAACATAATATAGACATGATAGTCCATCAATTACTTGTTACATCGTCTTGGGCATTTAGCCTAATCGTGTGTAACATGTGTTTTATTTATGTTTAGTTGATTTCGAGGAATTTGTGAAGTAGCTGTGCATCAGGTGAGTTTCAGAGTCATATTTTTCTGTTTTTCTCGGGATGGAAATGATGCAAATGTTTTGAAAATAGTTTATTGCTGTGATTATGTGTTTTAAATTGCGTATGGACATTTCATGACTATTATATGACTATGTGATACATGTTGATATTGATTGGGATCGGATGAGTACGCCTACTCAGTGTTATTTGTGATATTGATTGGGATCGGATGAGTACGCCTACTCAATGTTGGTTATGGTACCCGGGATGGATCGGAGGGATACGCCTATCCTATGTTTGTGTGGTACATTCTGGGTGAGCTTGGTTGCTTATAGTACCAGTGCTAGTCTAAGCCCGAATGTGTATTTAAGTGTGTGATTATGTTGATTGGATATGTTGCATGCTAGCATAGAATTATGATAGTTCATTATTGTCCTGCCTTGTTTGTTAATCACGACGAAAATAAGTTTAGTTGTGTGTCTAAAACCTATGACTCTCACCAACATATTTGTTGATGTTTTAAGCATCATTTTCTGGTGAGCATTTTGAGGAAAGTGAAGTTAGGAAGCTTGGCTAGTGAGACCGTAGGCTTGCATGCGGAGTTTATCTCCTAGTTTTCTTTTTGCACTTTATTTGGATTGATACTTTGAATGTGATTGAATGTTTTAGGTTTTGAGATATTTTGTTTATGTCTTTGTATTGGCGTGACTCTTTTACCTTAATACAAGACCCCTTTTTCTTGTGTTTGGTATTGTGATGACACTTTGTGTCCATTTTTGTTTATTTAATGCATTGTATTCTCTCTATTATTGACACCATTATGTTGTGATGATACCCATGACATTATGCCTCGTGTTTCCGTCTTGGCGAGGTGTGATAGATTAGTATCAGAGCCAATGGTTATAGAGAAGTAGGTGGTTTAACCTAGACTATAACCTAGGAGTCCTTTATATAGTTGCATATTAGGATCTATGTGTTTAGCTATCTAGGCATTTTGTTTTCTTGCTTTTTTCTAAGTTTTATTTCGACCTACGGTCTACTCGAAATCAGAAGATCCAGAAGAGGAGCAAATTGAGGAGGAGCCTCTCGAGGAACCAAAAGAGGAATGGTAGTTAGAAGAGTCAGAAGAGAAGGCCGACTTAGATCTCCTGTCGGATGCTCGTAGCAGGTTTGGACCTGCGGAGTCGGGTGACTCTTACGAAAGCAAAGTCAAACCCAAGCGAGGCCTCGCATAAGTTTATCTCGTCTTTTACCTCGACACGTTGCCATTGATAATTTCTTTCGGATATTACATATTTTTGGGCGCTTCGAGACCTTCATTTTCTTTCTGTCGTTTTTGATTTTATCTTTATATAAATAAATATTGCTTGGATGTAGTATCATTTCTGTGTTATATTGGAGTCGCTTAAGATGTGCAATGTGGTATATGTACATATATGTGCGTTATCATTGAGATGTGTAGTCTTGGAAGTAAGTACACATGTGAAAGGATGCAATTATAATTATGGGTGACCAACATAATTATAAGCTGGTAGTATAATATGTTGTGATAACCATGATTGCATTGATTGGTGTTTATTTGTTAGTTGGTAGTGTAAGATGTTATATTATGTGCGGTTGTTTATAATAGTTTTCATAGTTATAAGTTCCTCTTACTAATGAATGTGAAACCCGATCCTGTTATTACTATTATTAGATTGTTGGGTTTGTTCGTTTGCTCAATATGTCATTCGGATTTTTAACTCTAAGTGTACCATTCCTTTCTTGTACCATGTTAGTACGGTTGTCCTGTCTTTCCTATTCGGCGTCTTGATGAATATTGGTTGTTCGGATCTGCTTCTTTGGATATTGGTGCGTTTCATTGATTCTTTCGTTGTATTGATTACTCGTATGAGTATCAAAATTTTCTTTTAAGTACTAATTGTTCCTAACATATTAGTGTAGATCATTACTCCTTTCTTTATATATCCTTTGGTTTTCGTAACATGTTGTAGCATGTTAGTACCAATGCTTTTCAGTGGTTGTTCTTTTGATCGTGGGTACGTAACAGTCTTTACGTTCTTCTTTTGGTTCGTAATGTCTTTGCATGAATTTCACTTGTACGTGTTCATTTGACTTTTATTCTGACTATATGGTTCCTTGTACTCTCTTTTGCCTTCAAATCATAGATTTGTGTTAGAGTCTTTTCTGTATTTTGCAATCCCTTTTGGTATTACGATGTCCCTTGTTTGAGTAACATATTTTATATTAATGTCGAATTATGAAAAGCTTTTGAAGTATATCTTGATGGTGTTTGGGGAAAACTATTTTTGAAATGATTTTATGAATGCGTTATGACACCGCTTTTATGTGAATGTCTCTTTATTTTTATGAAAACTATGTTTACAATGATTTTTATAAAACGATGTGATACAGGTTGACTGTCAAAACTATTTTTAAGATAATCTTTATGAGTAAGATATGATAATATTTTTATATGCTTGTTTTTGATTAATTTTATTTTTATAAAAAAGTATGTTTAAAGTAATTTATATGGGTAAGATGCGATACACTGTTAAATAACTTTTTCTGGATTTTTATAACAACCATGTTTAAAATGAATTTTATAAAGATTATATTTAAGACGATTTTTATATTTAAAATAATTTTCTTTATTGTTCAAAATGATTTTTTTTAAAAACAATATTTAATTGGTTCTTTCGAGTAAAGTCGATTATTGGTATAAGAATTCTATCTTTCGTATTTATCAATCTTGATACATATCATTATTCGATATGTGTTCCTTTTGTCTTAGTACGCTTTGTTGACTCTTTTGTTTGTGTTTCCTATTGGTATAGATAGTCTATCCTTTCTTTTAAAGATTCTTATGTCATTTGATCCACATCTATTTGTATATGTGAAATCCCATATATGTTTCTATCCTTTGATTCGATATTCGTTTGCTACCCTATTTGATAGTTTGTAACCCTTAGAATTAGTTGATATACGTTTTATTCGACCAAGTCACTCTCCGTTGGGAGCACCTATGTTATTCAAAAGAAGGACGGTTCATTTCGAATGTGCATAGACTATCGAGAGTTGCACAAGCTGACCACCAAGAATCTCCCCAGGATCGACGACTTGTTCGACCAGTTACAAGGTTCGCGTTATTTCTCTAAGATAGATCTTTGATCTAGTTATCATCTGTTAAGAGTGCATGAAGAAGATATTCCAAAGACTGCATATAGGACGCGGTATGGACATTTTGAGTTTACAGTTATGACTTTTGGGTTAACCAATGCACCAGGGGTTTTCATGAACTTGATGAACCGGGTGTGCAAGCCGTATTTAGACAAGTTCGTCATTGTGTTTATTGATGATATCTTGATCTACTCAAAGTCTAAGGAGGAACATGAGGTTTATTTGAAGTTAGTGTTGAAACTGTTGAAAAAAAGAGAAGTTGTTTGCCAAGTTTTCCAAGTGTGAATTCTGGCTACAAGAAGTTCATTTTCTCGGACACGTGGTTAATAGTAATGGAATTCACGTGGACCCTAGTAAGATAGAGGCAGTGAAGAATTGGAAGAAAAACAAGAAGTATGAGTGGGGCGTGGAACAAGAAGAGGCTTTCCAAACTTTGAAAGATAATTTGTGTAATGCTCCAATACTGTCGTTGCCTGATGGAATTGAAGATTTTGTAGTCTATTGTGACGCGTCGAATCAATGGTTAGGTTGTGTACTCATGCAAAGCGGCAAGGTAATCGCCTATGCATAACGACAATTAAAGATACATGAGAAGAATTATACAACATACAACCTAAAATTAGGAGCAGTAGTGTTTGCCCTTAAGACTTGGAGGCATTACTTGTACGAAACAAAAAGTGTTATCTACACGGGTCATAAGAGTCTACAGCATATATTTGACCAGAAAGAGTTAAATATGCGCCAACGAAGATGGATTGAATTGTTTAGTGATTTCGACAGTGAGATTCGAGAAAGTGTATTAAGTAGAAAGGAGAGAGTGAAACCAAGACGAGTACGCGCAATGTCCATGACTATTTGTCAAGTGTTAAGGACAAGGTATTGGCTGCTCTAGGTGAGACATCCAAGGTAGAGAACGCGACAACAGAAATGCTGCGTGGCATGGACCAACTAATGGAAAGGAAGGAAGATGGAGGTATGTATTTTATATAGGTTCCATTAATAGGTGATGTAAGGACATTAATTATGGACGAGGCTCATGCATCGAGGTACTTGGTACATTCGGGAGCGGATAAGACGTACTATGACCTTAGATATATGTATGGTGGCCATGTATGAAGAAGGATATTGCTACCTATGTTAACAAATGTCTGACTTATTTAAAGGTGAAGGCTAAAACATCAAAGACCTTCGGGTTTATTGCAACAACTAGAGATACCTAAGTGGAAATAGGATAGAATAACTATGGACTTTATCACAAGGTTGCCGAGATCAAGTAGTGGGTATGATACGAATTGGGTAATAATCGATAGACTGACTAAGTCAGCCCATTTTCTGGCAATACGAGAAGATTACAAGATGGAGAAGTTAGCAAGGCTTTATATTGATGAGATAGTAGCAGGGCATGGAGTGCCCGTGTCAATCATCTTAGATCGTGATGGAAGATTTACTTCAAGGTTTCTGGAAAATATTACAGAAAGCCTTAGGGACGCAATTAGATATGAGTACGGCTTATCATCCTCAAGTGAGCGTACAATTCAGACATTGGAGGATATGTTAAGAGCATGGGTGATCGACTTTGGTGGCAGTTGGGATGTTAACCTATTGTTAGTTGAATGTTCTTATAATAATAGTTATCATTCGAGTATTTGATGTGCTCCGTTGAGGATTTATGGAGGTGTGTTACGGTCACCAGTTCTTTAGGCTGAAATTAGAGAAAGTCGGTTTATTGGAACATAATTGGTACAAGAGACAACTGATAAGGTGGTATTGATTAAGGAAAGGCTTAAGGCAGCTAAAGATCGTCAAAAGAGCTATGCTGGCAATAGGCGTAAACCATTAGAGTTTGAGGTAGGTGATCAAGTGTTATTGAAGGTATCACCTTGGAAAGGTGTAGTATGTTTTGGAACAAAAGGAAAGTTAGCACCCATATACGTAGGACCATTCAAGATTTTGGAAAGGATAGGTCCTATAGCTTATCGTTTGGGATTGCCACAAGAATTGAGTTATGTTCATGATACGTTTCATGTGTCGAATTTGAAGAAGTGTTTGGCGGATGCAAATCTGCATGTGCCACTAGACGAGATCAAGATTAACAAAACCCTTCGTTTTGTTGAGGAACCCATAGAAATTATGGACCGTGAGGTTAAGAGTTTGAAACGTAGTAAGATTCCAATCGTTAAAGTTCATTGGAATTCAAAGCGTGGCCCTGAGTTCACGTGGGAATGTGAGGACAATATGAAAGCTAAGTATCCCTGATTGTTTACTGCCTGTGCTGTTGAACCTACTAGTTAAATTTCGAGATGAAATTTCCTTAAGAAGGGGATACTGTGACAAACATGACTTGAGTAGGTTAGTCAAACCGATAGAGTTGACTATAGTATTTATATGTGTTATAATTGTGTGCTTATGTGACCTTATATGAGTATTTGATATCAATCCGTGATGCGTGTTCATCTATTTGTGATTGAGTTGTGGGTATTGTAGCTATTTCATTTCGTTCACATTTTGTGACTATGGAAATGGTAGCATGATTTTATACGTTATCGTGCTATTTGGTGAATAATTGTAGTATGAGCGTTAAGAGAATATAGTGTATTTCTAGGAATGAATTAAGTCTAGTATTTAAATTAGTTAAGTATTAGTCTTTCTAATTTAGGAAACTAATATATGAAATAAGATTTATAAATAGTAAGTTTATAACTAGTTTTATTTAAAAGGTTTACTAAATTAAAAAAGGTTTTATAAAAATAACAAAATAAAGGTAATTATACATTTAAGTAATAAATAATATTTTTAATAAAAAAAATAAAAATTAATATAAGGGGGTGTTTGTTCGGCCGACTAAAAGGAAAAAGAAAAAAAGAAAACCAATTTGACTACAATTAGGAAACTAGATAACTATATATACAAAATAAAGAAAACTCTAAATCACTTTTCTTCTCCCTCTCTCTTTGGCCGGTTGAACTCCCCATGCAGAAGAAAAAAATATTTTTTTTTATCAAGAATCAAGTGTGTTGATTTAAGTGTAATCGGTTAAAGGTTCTAGGTATGATCTTCAATACCATTCTTATTTAATTCTTCTTATATTAGTAACATTAATTGATGGAATTAGGGTTTCATTAAAATTCAGTAAACATGTTAGGATGATCTTTAATACTCAATTAGGATGTAATTAATAATGTTTGGATGCGTTTGGTTAGGTGTAGTGGTTGTTAAATTCGGATTTATAACTGGGCAGATTTTTAGGTCATTTGTAAGTGTCATAACTTGGTCATACGGATAGCTTTTATTGATCCTAAAAATAACTACAAAGAGTCTACTTTCAACCCTATTTGTTTCATGAATTAAAAGTGAGTAGAAGTCAGTTAAAATAATTTTACAAGATTCGTTGTCAAATCTGAGTTTTTTGGGGCAGATTCTGGGTTGTCTTTGTAAGGTCAAAAACTATATCAAAACAACTTTTTAATTGATGGGATTGCTATTGTGGCAATTTCATGATGTGTATGATTTTTTAGAATTTTTGTAGAATTTTCCTAAGTGTTTAAATGGGTCTGATCAAGCTAGACTTTTTGATGGTCGAATCAGATCCGAATTTGAGTACTTTGTGATGATGAATTTTTATAAAATAGTTAGGCTCAATATTATTTTTTCTAAAAAATCACAGTAGTTTATAACCCATTGGGAATGTAGAGAATGAAAGGAGGAAAACCAATTTGATCAGTTAGTGTTTTATTTGTGGTCATAAAGTGACTACAAAATTCTGCCAGAAACTGGAAAACTCAAATAAATGGATTAAGGGTATTAGGATATAAGTAAGGTATGGGAAGTGTGGTAAAGGGGTTTATAAACATAATATTGACATGGTAGTCCACCAATTAATTGTTACATCGTCTTGGGCCTTTAGCCTAATCACGTGTAACATGTGTTTTATTTGTGTGTAATTGATTTTGAGGAAATTGTGAGGTAGTTGTGCATCAGGTGAGTTTTATAGTCCTATTTTTTCATTTTTCTTGGGATGGAAATGATGCAAATGTTTTTAAAATGTTTTATTGCTGTGATTATGTGTTTTAAATTATGCATGGACATTTCATGACTATTATATGACTATATGATACATGTTGATATTGATTGGGATCAGATGAGTACGACTACTCAGTGTTATTTGTGATATTGAATGGTATCGAATGAGTATGCCTACTTAGTGTTATTTGTGATATTGATTGGGATTGGATGAGTACGCCTACTCAATGTTGGTTATGGTACCCGGGATGGATCAGAGGGATACGCCTATCCTATGTTTGTGTGGTACTTTCTGGGTATTTAAGTGTATGATTATGTTGATTGGATATGTTGCATGCTAGCATAGAATTATGATAGTTCATTATTGTCATGCCTTGTTTGTTAATCACAGCGAAAATGAGTTTAGTTGTGTGTCTAAAACCTATGACTCTCACCAACATATTTGTTGACGTTTTAAGCATCATTGCCAGGTGAGCATTTTGAGAAAAGTGAAGTTAGGAAGCTTGGCTAGTGAGACCGTAGGCTTGCATGCGGATTTTATCTCCTAGTTTTCTTTTTGCACTTTATTTGGATTGATACCTTGAATGTGATTGAATGTTTTAGGTTTTGGGATATTTTGTTTATGTCTTTGTATTGACGTGACTCTTTTACCTCAATACAAGACCTCTTTTTCTTGTGTTTGGTATTGTCATGACACTTTGTGTCCATTTTTGTTTATTTAATGCATTGTGGTTCTCTATATTGTTGACACCATTGTGTTGTAATGATACCCATAGCATAAAAAGGTTAGCTCTAGATATATTGTTGTTGCATATGCATATGAGAAACCTAAGACAAGTGCTCCTTTATCTTTGGAAAATGAGAAAAATATTAAGATCGATAAATGTTGTTAGTGAAAAACCATCTCCATGCTTTCATTTTAACATGGAAGGTACTTTTTTCAATGAAAGTTTGAAGTTTAACTCAAATTAAAAAAAATTCTTTAAAAGATTATTAAATCAAACTCACATTTCAAACTTATCCATACTAACAAAGGATGGATGGAAGACTCTGGTGCTAATCAACACATGACTGTTTTAAAAAAGATTTTACATAATATTGTTGACATTTCTAATATGACACTTACTATTGGGCACCCAAATAGGACTAAGCTCTTATACGTAAAATTGACTAATTGAGGATTTGAAACTTGCAAACAACATTATTTTATATGATATCTTGATTGTGCATAAATATATTGTCAATATCTTATCTGTTCACAAGCTTGTTATGGATAGTAAACCTTTTGTTGGTTTTGATGAACATAAGTGCTATATTCAGGATTTGAAGAAAATGTAATAATGGGGGTTGGTAATGCGCAATGAGCCATTTTCTTGTTCAATGTTGATTATAATAATTCATGTAAGATTAAGAGTAAATGTTCCATATTTGTTTGCAATAATTTTTTATATTGCAAACAAATATGGAACGTTACTACTAATCTTACATGAATTATTATAATTAAGGGTGAAAACAAGCCGAGCCGCTCGTGAAAAACTCGAGATCGGATCGGAAAAAAGCTCGAATGAGCCGAGCCTAAAACGAGCTCAAGCCATTCAACACAAGATCCACATAATAAGACGATTTGCGACAAAGCACAAAGACTTCTAACAACTGTCACTTCGAAGTAACCCGTCATTCAGTCTTTAGATAGACCCTTTTAAAAAACACAGTCTTCAATTTCATTGGCCTTCTCGCTATTGTTGTTGTTTGAAATTGGCCTACACAACCCTATGCTCAACCGATCGCGGCTTGCGACATGCGCCATGCCAGTATAGAACAAAAATCCTTCAAGATTGATTGATTACTAAGAACAAATTAGCGATCTGTTTGTTGAAGTACGGTTCGAGGAAGGTGAAAACTAATTGTCACGTAACGAGAGCATGAGTTTGAAAAATTGTTATGAGAATTTCTTGAGTTAGGCCTCCACCTAAAGTTGGGGACTTCTCTCCAAAGATTGATTACAAGGCGTCGTCACCAAGAAGTGTATATGCATCGAGTTATAAATCTGAACCACTTACCTCCCGCTTATCGCTCGGGTATCGACCCAGAGGACTGCATAATCAAAAACAAAAGTACATGACTAGGGCATTCTCTCCCATGCAATACTAAGTGTCATGAGGAACCACCACAAGCTCTCACATGCGAAGAAGCGATTCTTAGTCCCAAATTGAATGGATGTTTAAGGAGCAATGTGCGCATCCAATAATGCGTTGGAGACTTGATCTTCTTCAAGCTCAACGAGAACGACGTCAGAGTAATGGGATCAACAGCGACATCTTGAGGCAAAGAGATAAGCCCTTGACTGGATTTTCAGCGACATCTCTTGGGTTATTTCAGTCAACTATTGAGTTGTCATAGGGGGGGCGAGGTTCTCTATTAGGATCCCAAGACCCATTGACACTTTGTCACGTAGCTGCACCGACGAATTTTTTTGATGACGCGCCTTGTGGCCTGATTGACATGGTCATAAAAGAGTTGATTTAGAGCAAAGATCGATGCCATGATGAGACTTTTGGAGAAAGTCGCTTTGAATCGAGTCCACTGCTCAGAAAGAGATTCACTCGTTGTGATGTTGTTGGAACATCAATATGTTCATTTTTTTAAGTTTGACAGTTCTCTCCCCAGGCTGAAAAACTATGCATAGGAAAATTGAGTAGTGACTACCATCCCAAGTGAGGGAATGTATCCCAAGCGGTAAACGTTCAATGCCAATTTGCTAGCCTAATTGCGAAGGAAATAAGCGAAATAAATGCATTCACCAGCCCCTCCCTATTTACACCATTAAGTCAAATGAGTTCCCACCCCATAAGTTTTAGAAATCCTTAAAGTATTGTTGTTTTGGATCTTTCAGACGGAGTCCGTGAATGCAACATCTATTTTGCACTAATCGATGGCGTCGGATCGCAGAGGGTAACACTTTATCTCCTTTCGGGGGAGCTCAATTGTGTTTCAATAGCCCTCGTGGCCTTGGACGGATAATCGCCTAAAGGTACGGGTTTTGATTTTCGTCTCCCATATGGTTAACAAAAATAAAGGTAACAAAACAAGGAATAAAAGTTAGACCACAAAGCTAGCCCTAAAGAAAATATAAAATCTTACCTTTGATAGAATCACGATAATTAACATACTAGAGCTAGATAGAATCCGAAACCTAGACTAAAAAACCTAGATGACGGATAATTGCCCAAAAATAAAAGTTGAAACAATCCCTCTTATTGAGAGTACCTGACTCTGTTTCTACAATTTCGTATAGCAAGACTCGGGGGATTGATCGTTCTCTAGGGACGATTGACGTAGTTCGAATTATATGTCACTAACTAAGATACTAAGGGTTAGGGAAAGTATTTTGTTGTGTTTTTATATATTAAGATGAAATGCAAGTAACTATCTCACGGGTTTTGAAGAGGGTTTTATAAACTATACTAACAACTAGATCTAATTGTGCAGGAAAATGGTGCTCCACCATTTAATCATGCATTACTCCCTATTTGATTCCTCTAACACGTTGCTCATCACCCTCGTTAGTGTAATGTGTAAGTATTCCCTTTATCCTATTGTGAATATGGCAGTTTCGCGTCTAGGGTTTCACTTAGTTCTAATCACACTCTCACTAGAGCACTATGCCTTCAATGTAATGATCTTCTCTCATCAGCATTATTTTCTCTAATAGCTAACGCCCGCACACCACAAAAACAAAGCAACAAATTTGACTTCACAAACCAAGTTTCAGTGATCGCAATCCCATTTAGCAGCAAACGACACATATTAAGCTAGCCTCAACATGTTAACAAAAGCAAACAAAAGTGAAAATTCATAATTCCTCAAAAACTTACAACATATTTGAGATTATTAAAGATTGATTTACTTATCTTTAAACGCAACATTGAAGTATGTAAGTACAAAGGCCGCATAAAAAATCAGCCCAAAACAATTGTCCTATATTAGCTTGCGACAAATAGCACATTTAAAGATTCCAACAAGACTCCACACATAAGAGTAAATAGCCACGAAACATTATAGAAACACAAAGGGCTCTACTTAGTATAATAGGAGATCATGGGCTTCTGACGATGTCGTCACTTACGCGTATTGTACGTCGTCCACCACCGACGAATCTTCTTAGGGTTTCTCTAGTCGGCAATTGCTAACGCCGTCACATCTTCTTGTTACGTCGTCACTTAGCAATTGTGACGGCGTCAATATCTTCTGGTGACGCCGTCTCCACACACTGAGGCGTCACACTTTGTGTCTAAAAATCCACTTTCTAGCCATATTTGGTGAAGGCGTCATGATGGGAGTCACAAGCTTGAAAAGTTGTGTTTTTGTATTGTTTAGGTCCTGAATCTACGCCCAAGGTCTCCACGTGTACCCCCTCCAAGTGCTTCCCAAATTCAATTACATAAAATGAAATCGATCTTTAGTGCACTAATAAAGTGTACAGCTGCAGTGATTTTTGGTGGGTAAAATGAACCCCGAAAAAGTGTATAAAATGACACCCGTCATCAATAACAGTAGGTTCATCTCTTACTCGCCCCCTGCTTTTTGTATTTTGAGGAATGATACCCAAAACTACCATCATGATCATCGTCTTTTTATTTGCTTTATTTTAAGAAGATTATAGAATCTTCTGCTTCTTGACCGTCCCATATGAACTGGAAACGAATCCCCTGAGAACTCAACAAATCTTTAATCTTCTACCTTACCCACCAAACCCTGACAGCTCCTTTGCTAGGACCGGGCCCCCCCGCAGGACGCCATCACCCGCCAATTACTAACATATGAATTCGCAAAAAGGAAACTAAGAAGAAAAAATACAGCCGCAACAAAAAAGTTATGATTTTATTTTCTTTCGATCTTCCTTAATAGTTCTTATTGTTTCCTATCTGTTTGGTTGTTCATTAATGTGTCCAAATATACAGTTATATTGTTCTTATCTGATTATTATTATTATTTGTTCTTTGCCTTATTCGCTTTTATTCTATTCGGTATTGCGCTAATTTTATTGTGTTGGTTTTCTTTTGTTTAGTTTATCTATTCTTAATATTTTGTTCTCAGATCTTGTTTGAACTGTCTCTTAATAATGACTTGAATCCTGAATGATTGAGGTTTATAATAATCATAACAGATAGTAATAATAAAAATGATTATAGTATTTAATGCATGTGAATCTCTAAAACAATTAACTTGGCCTTTTGGGATGCTTAGCTCTTCATCAACATAACACTATTGGTGTCTCCCTTAATCTTACGAATTTAACAAGATCGAGAATTATTAGGATGTGATTCATGCTATCAAATTGCTTTAAGCTAATAAACGTTAAATTATAGTTTATTGATCTAATACTGTCCAAAAGACTGCTGCCTCATTGACACCTTTAGCTATCCAATGGGAATATGTGAACTTTGTGTTCTTTAGTTGGATTTATCACGCTAACCCCCTGAAGCTCTATGGTATAGCCAATATACTTTTTCCAAATCCCCATTTGCTATTTAGAATGACCTTAGAGAGACTTACCTCAGAACAGCATGACAGGATGTTGTGGACTTTAATTTGCTAAAAGTATTAAATCCTCTTGCCCAAAATGGATACTTATCTCTTTCTGACCTCCTGACCATAAACTTTTTTCTTGAAAACTCATTTAAGAAACAATTCGTGCTTTGGCGGACGTCTCTTTACCAACTGATACTTGCAATGCTCAAAAGCATTTTCGAAAAACATAACCAGATTAATATTAACTTATTATTTCTCAGTGAGTCTGGATGAAGTACAGGTTTTCCCATTAACGTAACATTTAACTCCAGGATCCCCCTTCTTCCCCACTGTAAGAATTAGCTTTTGCGAAGTCGATCTATTGTTAAGAACACGCATAGAATTGCCTCTTCTGGAAATATTGCATCCAAAGTCCAAACCTCATCCTTATGCACTTGTGGAAAAAGGTTCTGGTTTTAGAAAGAATATTAACTTCAGAGCACCGAAATCCAGAACACTACTTAGCACCAAGTGGGAAAAATAATGGCATGACTGTTGAAAAGGATGTAAATGACATAATTGTGGATACCCTTCGGGGTACCAATTAACAAAAAACCAAGATGTCAAAATAAAAAGGTTAGCTCTAATTTATTGTTGTTGCACTAATGCATATGAGAAACCTAAGCACAAGTGGCTCCTTATCTTTAGGAACAAATGACAGAAAAACTCGTTAATATCGCGCGATAACATGTAGTAGTGAAAAAACCATCTCCACCGCTCTTCATTTAACATGAAGTACTTTTTTCAATGAAAGTTTGAAGGTTTAACTGCAAATTCAAAAAAAAGTCTGGTTAAGACTTATTAAAACATCTCAAGATCACATTTCAAACTTATCCATACAAACAAGGATGAGATGGAAGACGCTAGGAGCTAACATCAACCACATGAATGTTTTAACGCAAAAGATATTCATAATATTGCTATGACAATTCGCACATCTGCACACTTACTATTGGTCACCCAAATTAGACTAAGCTTTTATACGTAAGTAAATTGACTAATTGAGAGATTTGAAACTGCAAACAACTTATTTTTACTATGATTTATATGATATCTTGATTGTGCATAAATATATTGTCAATATCTTATCTGTTCACAAGCTTGTTATGGATAGTAAACCTTTTGTTGGTTTTGATGAACATAAGTGCTATATTCAGGATTTGAAGAAAATGTAATAATGGGGGTTGGTAATGCGCAATGAGCCATTTTCTTGTTCAATGTTGATTATAATAATTCATGTAAGATTAAGAGTAAATGTTCCATATTTGTTTGCAATAATTTTTTATATTGCAAACAAATATGGAACGTTACTACTAATCTTACATGAATTATTATAATTAAGGGTGAAAACAAGCCGAGCCGCTCGTGAAAAACTCGAGATCGGATCGGAAAAAAGCTCGAATGAGCCGAGCCTAAAACGAGCTCAAGCCCAAGCTCGAGCCTAAATTTAGACTCATTTGATAATTGAGCTCAAGCCCAAGCTCTATACAAAAAGATAAAGTAGGCTCGCGAGCCTAAACGAGCCCTAAAAATATATATATGTACTAATATTGTTTATATGTATAATTGTGTATAAACGAGCTTAAAAGAAGTAGACGAGCTCGAGCCTTGTTATATCAATAAGCCGAGCTCCATTTTAACTTTGTTTTCTTTAACACATCATAAAATTAGTCGAGATCGAGCCGAGCTCAAGCTTGTGAGAATTGTCATGAGCCAAGCTCGAGCTCAAAATATGAGGCTCAAAATGAGACCGAGCTCAAGCTTTATATATATAAACGAGCCGAGCTCGAGCTCTAACAGGCTCGGGCTCAACTCGGCTCCTTTTCACCCATAATTATAATCAACATTGAACAAGCAAATGCCTCCTTGCTTATTACCAGCCCCCAATATATCTAAGTGTTGTATGGCATAAAAGACTTGGTCATCTTGCTGACCAAGTATTAAATGTTTTAAAAAAACCTGCTACAACTTGAACATGACTCTAATTCTTCACCTGTTAAATATGTCATAAGTCAAAACAGACAAATAAACATTTTCCCTTGAATAAGCAAAAGTCTAAGAGTGTTGGTGATCTTATTCACCTTGACGTCTAAGGACTTTATAAGTCCCTAACAGAGAAGGCTATAAGTACTTTTTGACCATGTTTTCTGGTATAGATTACATCTATAAGTACTCGGCTTATTATAAAGTTAATTCTACTTATAAGCACGAGTCCTTTCATTTAGGCGTGTTACATGGACAAGGATAACAAAGTACATCTCTCGTAGACTTGAGGTACTTTAGTATCCTTTCGCTATTTTTTTTACTATTGGTTTTTTTTTGTAAAGACTATTGGTCTTTTCGTAGCTACCAGAACACTATATTATAAAATTTACAATTGACTTGCACACATATGGGGCTGTTTGGTTTGTTGCTCAGAATCACAATGGATATGAGTTTGATTGGTAGGTGGAATGTGAATGAGTATATATTTTGGTATCATTATAAACAATGTTGTTTGGTTGAATAATTATGGGTATCATGCTTTATCTTCTAAAATGCAAAAAACTTCCTCAATCTATTTATGCTATATTTTCTTCTTCAAAACCTTACCAAAAAATAATGACAATATGTTTCTTTAAACCTAAAACAATACACCCAAAGTCAAAACTCCAGTTCATTATTGAAGATGAAAATGGAACATATCAACACTTCTCATCCTAATCATTTCATGAAAACAATATGTGAAGAAAAACCATCTTCTCTAAAATCTTATTTCGGGTGACGATGAACACACTCTAATCAAGCAACATCGGGTACAAGTCCGAATCTCTCAAATATTAGAAACCATCAAACTATGATAGATACACATAACTTGAAAAATAATAGTTGTTTGAGTTGATGGAACTTGAGGTTGAAATTAGGGAAAACGGAAAGAAAAAAATTGACATCTTTATTTTGGATGTGAGATGAATGAGGAGAAGAATAGAAGAAGAATAAAGATATTTGGTTGATCGTGGGTCTCATTATTATTATTGCTAAAATGCATTTTGAAAATCACAACCAATTAGTTAAACTTATGCAGTTTCTCACAGGTGTGGATGAAGTATATATTCCTATTAGACGTAACCTTTTATCTACGGATCCTTTACCCACTGTAAGATTAGATTTTTACAGTCATCTAAGGTGAAGAATCTCATAGAAATGCCTCTTCTAGAAATATTGTATCTAAACCTCATGCTTCTGCATTTGTGGCAAAAGGTTTTGGTTTTATAAAGAACAATAACTTCAGATGACCAAATCCAAACCTTATTTGCACCAACTGTGAAAAAAATATGACATACTGTTGAAAAATGTATAACATAATTGGATACCCTCTAGGGTACAATAAGCCAAAAAAATACGTAGTCAAAATAAAAAGGTTGGCTCTAGAAATATTGTTGTTGCATTTGCATATGCGAAACCCAAGACAAGAGCTCCCTTATATTTAGGGTATGTTTGGCGAAATGGGCTGAGGCTGGAGCTGGGGCTTGTGTTGGGGCTAAGGCTGGGGCTGAAGCTTATACTATAATCCGGAATTAAAATTTGTATTTTTTAAACTTATTTGGCAAATGGGCTGGAGCTGGGGCTTATTATTGCAAAATTACTAAAAAAGACATAATTAAATAAATTTTTGGTATATATTAGATATTTTTGTGGGTATATAAGTAATTTATGGTTCAAAAGCCCCGGGCTAAAGTTTTTAGCCCCTATTATGAGGCTTATTTTATAAGCCGGCTTATTTTAAAAGCCCTTTCATAAGCCTGCGTGACAAACGAAACTTATTTTATAAGTCGACTTATTTTAAAAGCCCAAGCCCCGACAAGCCCCTAAAAGCACACAACCAAACACAACCTTAAAAAAACATGAGAAAAATTTAAGACCGATGAATGTTATTACTGAAAAATTATCTCCATCCTTTCATTTTAACATGGAATGTACCTTTTTCAATGGAAGTTTGAAGTTTGACTCAAATTTTAAAAAAATTCTAAAAAAGATTTTTTAAATCAAACTCACATTTCAAACTTATCCATACTAACAAAGGATGGATCAAAGACTCTGGTGCTAATCAACACATGTCTATTTTTTAAAAGTTTTAAAATAATATTGTTAATATTTCTAATATGAAACTTACTCTTGGGCACTCAAATGAGACTCAAGCTCTTATACATAATATTGAGGATTTCAAACTTGTAAACAACATTATCTTATATGATCTTTTGGTTGTACTTGAGTATGCTATCAATCTCTTATTGTTCACAAGCTTAGTAGGGATAGTAAACAGTTTTGTTGGTTTTGATGAACATAAGTGCAATATTAAGGATCTGAAGAAAAATGTAATAACGAGAGCTGGTAATGAGCAAGCATGCCATTACTTGTTCAATCTTAATTATAATAATTCATGTAAGATTAAATGTTTCAATCTATTTGAAATATATCTAAGTGTATTATGACATAAAATACTTGGTTATCATGCTGATTAAGTATACACTATGTTCTCAAGATTTTTTTGAGATGAAAAGGAGTGAAATGTAGTGAAAACAAAATTATTTATGTTCTTGAGTTTTTTCTAAGGAGTGAAAGACAAAGGAAGGAAGAGGAATGTAAAGAAAGCTAGTGTATTTTTCTCCTAAAATGTTTCACTCCATTATTGGGATGAAAGTGAAAGGGCCCGCTTTTTCTACAACTTTCTTTACCTTTCTTTACCTTCCTTTCTTTACTTTGCTTTCCATCCTAAAAAGAGAGTTGACAACACAGCCTTAAATGTTTAAAAAAAACCACTTACAATTTAAACATGGCTTTAATTCTTGACCTGTGAAGTATGTTATAAGTCAAAACAGACTAATAAACCTTTTTCCGTTAAGTAACCTTTAAGTGAATACAGGTTTAAAATTGTCAGTGACCTTATTCTAAGGACCTTATAAGTTACTAGCAGAAAAGACTATAAGTACTTGTTGACCATGTTATCTTGTATAGATAACATCAATAAGTATTCTGTTGATCATAATGTTAGTTCTACCAATTGTTAAGCAGAATAATCTTGTATAAAGTTGGATTAGAAGTTTGAAGTTACAGGGACTAAAGTTGCCAACTTCTTTTTCTTGTTTTATTTGTGTTTCTTTATTTTCTTTATTTCAGGGACTGGAAGTGAAGATTCTTAATGTAGATGGACTGAAGAAACTTTTATGGAGTCTATATAAGCTGAGCTTATTCATAGTTTAGGGTTAATCATTTTTAGGGTTATCAGTTTTATATCTCTCTGTTTTCAAAGCTCTCTAAGTTCTGGTTGTTAATCTTTCACAATCTGTGTGAAAGAATTAGGGTTTGTAATCGTTTGTTTTCTTTTTTTGTAATTGTTCTGAACTAAAAACCAGTTACTACATTTGAAGTAGTAGACTGATGTTGTGATAAAAATAAAAGGGGAGGGGTTGGTTGAATTAAAATCTGTGTTTGAATCTTGATCTTTGTATTAATTTCCACATGGTATTAGAGCCAGGTTGGCTTTGATACGAAGATCTTTGTTTTCAAAGTTAGGGTTTATAAAATTTTGGGGTTTTTTGTTTCTGGGTTCGGATTAGTGCAATTAGAGGTGTTAGTGGTTCAATCGAGATCGGTGTGATTCTTGGATTGATTCTTGGTTTTGTTTGATAGTCAACTGGTGTTGATTAGCAATCATTGTAATCAAGATTTGGGTAGATCTTGATTTTAGGGTTTTTTGTATGAAAACCCTAATTTTTCTTTCATTCATTTTATTAGATCTGTTTGGATCTATTGTTTGTTGTGTTTATCAGTTAATCTTGATTTTTATCCTTGTAGGTTGGTATTCCGTTGTGTATCTGGTTGGGTTGTGTTTAAGAGACGTCTTGTCTTTTGCTTTGGGATTTGGCGTGCTCTATAACACCTCTCACACTCTCTCCTTGATTTGTTATCTGTATTTTTATCTGTGTTTAGTTGTTTAATCTTGAATTTATGATCTTTGTGTGTACATTAATTTTTTGGTACCATTAAGGTGGATCTTGACCTACTTCTATAAGAAGCAAGGAATCCTGGTCCATTAAGCCTAATAGCAGGTGTGCACGTTGGTTCTTCACAAATTATGTGTTTGCTTTTGTTGATTAATTGTTGTTTGTTTAGTTTGTTATCATGGTTGAGGGTGATAAACCTCCAAAGAACAAGGGTGTATCCTCTGGTTCTAATGGAGGTGATATTGATCAATTTGATCCATTTTACTTGCATAGTAATGACACTTGTTGATAAAAATAATGCCTAAAAACATTATTAATATTTTTCACATATTTACGTTTTGATAATCATAAAATAAAAACGTTCAATGTAAAATTAAACGTAAAAAAGTAATTAGTAGTAAAAAAAATTTCGAAAATTTTATAACTTAAAGGTATGAATAAATAAATGCTTAATGCATTTTATGATCAAAGGAAATTTTTATTCAACCTCACACTTTTATAAAATGTTGTAAATTTTTTTATAAATATTACAAAACATTTTATACAATTAAAAGAAATGTTTTATTCAAAATAAACATTTTGAAATTCAAATTTTCGGACCTAAAACGGCTAGAAAAGTTCCAGAAAATTCTTCCTACACAAAAGACAAACTGGGGAGCCCTAGTCTAGGGCAGCCCCCTTAAATACACGGGCGGCCCTCTTAATTTTTAGGGGACCGCCCACCTATTTAAGGAGACCGCCCATAGACTGACGCTCCTCCAGATTGTCCTATAAATACTGGACTTTTCCCCCACTATTTTCTCACCTTTTGCACTCATTCTTTCTGTTCTAAAACAGCCCACACATCTCATTAAAATCCTTTGATCATCTA
>BQNB010001391.1:3800-140861 GCA_026074375.1 Tanacetum coccineum | reverse complement strand
AAAGAATATGGTTTCTGCTCAAACGAGAAATAAGAACAATTCAAAGGCAGAAACTGTTAAACTATTTTTGACTTTGAAAGTTGAAACATGTAAGGTCTAATTTGTTTATACCTAAACACATTAGAGCTTACTATATATTAGACATTGGTAATAATACATGTCTGGTCGCCTTCAGTGATCTTGAGGGACAATCTCTAATTTCTCCTATTGAAACTAGTCGTTTGCTTCTCTTTTTAGATTAAATCCAAAAAGTTGCAACTATTATTACATGACATTGTACATACTAGTTGCAGAAAATCAGTTTGCGTGTTGGTGTTTTGAGGAGTAAAAAAAAAACGCAGAAAATCAGCTTTCCCCCTTTTGTTTGCGAAACACACGGTTGTACAAAACAAACAAAATGACTAGTAAATCAGTTTTCGTGTTGGGGCGTTTTGAGGAGTAAAAAAACGACGCAGAAAATCAGTTTTCCCCCTTTTGTTTGCGAAACACAAGGTTGTCCAAAACAAACAAAATGAGTAGCAAATCAGTTTTTATTTTCGCGTTTTGAGGAGTAAAAAAACGCAATCCCCTTAAGGTAGGTTGTCGGACACAATCTACTACTAGTACTACAGGTTAATCGGGCGCATAAGATAGTACTACAAGTGCAATGTACAAATATACAAACCAAAATAACATAAAAAGTCAGATAATATACCGCTATTGGAGCAATTACAAGTGGTAGTTGTTGTTGTGGTTGTGGTATTCCCTGAAAAAACACAAACATAAATGAATAGCAACATTGCGTTTGGAGTCAGATAACGCAATCCCCTAAGGTTGTCGAAAACACAAAATGACTAGTAAATCAGTTTTCATTTTCGCGTTTTGAGGAGTAAAAAAGCACAGAAAATCAGTTTTTGTTTGCGAAACACACTGATATAAGGTTGTCGAAAACAAACAAAATGACTAGTAAATCAGTATTCGTGTTGAGGAGTAAAAAAAACGCAATCGTTGTCGAAAACAATCTACTAGTACTAGACAAGTTAATCATAGGATAAAAATACAGAAACCAAAATAGCATAAAATATAGTACCACAATTGGAGCACTAACAGGTAGTGGTAGTTGTTGTTGTGGTTGACCCTGAACAAACATAAATAAATAAAAATAAATAAATAAAAATACAAGAAGTTTAACTAGAAGGAAGGAACACACTTGGTCTTTTCGGTGACGTCTGTAAAACCATTGGCGAATAAACTCGAAACTCAGCTGAACTACATCCACCAATGGTTCTATTGTAGGCCATTTTATTGGCCAAGGGGTGTTTTGGTAGACGCTAGAAAAACAAACATTTCGAAATTAGTGCTAGGTCTCAAAATCAGGATCAAATAAGCAATATAGTGTTTTGTTTAGAGAGAGAAAGTAGAGAGAGAAAGAGGGAGGAGGAGGATTAGAGAAAAGATAGAATGCGATTAAGAAACACCTAGAGACACACCAAGACACACCTCACAAATGAGGAGGTGGAGGGGTATTTATACCCATTTACAATAATGACCATGGAGCCCTTGTCTTCTAGACATTTACAATTTAGCCCCTTTGACTTATAGTCTTTGACTATTTAACATCTACCTAACCTATTACACAATAATATTTCATTATTTATTACAAGATATTTATCTTATCTCAATAAGATCGGTCAGCATTTATCAATCCTAACGAATCTTCCCCCAAGGACGATCAATTGAAGATCTCTCTTTGATATGCATTAATGATCATCTTGTATTCATCATTTCTCTATTCGTAACAATATCCCCTAAAGGATGATCATACTATCTTGTGACTTGATCTTTAACTTTTATTGAGATCTCATCTGAGACTTAGATCTTTAGAACTTTAACGCTTGTTTGTCTTGAGTCTATGTTGTGTAATAGAGGTCTTGTTCCGAATCATGTCTCTTGTGATCCTTGATCTTTGTCTTTTCATTTTCTTTTTCCTTTGCCGTTTGAGATCTTTTCATGACATGCATTTCTTGTACCGGCGATCCATCTTGATTGTCTTTTTTAGAAGCTTCTAACCAACATACCATAACATTTCTTTACAGCTTACTATCTTCCCTCATTAGAACTTTTGTCTTGATCAAGCAGAAAAAATACAACATCTTGACGTTTTGAGGAAGTTCTTATGTTTTATCAGAGTTGGCGGATAGTGTATCTTTGAACTTTGAGTATGAGATATGAAGGAATGAATATGATGGTGTTCTTGCTTCTGAAAGGTAGAGATGTTGTTGATGTTCTTCCCCCAATTGCTTCCCCCCAAATAAACAACCATTCGTATGCACATACTTCACATTTCTTCCCCCTAATTATTGCGCTCTATCAAAATATTCAGCTAGAACACTTCTCTTCCCCCCTGATTGCATTTGATGACCATCAAACATAATCATAATCTTGTTGCACCTGAATATTCGATAGTGTAGTCATGTGTGAAGTGCGGTCGAAGCATGAGAGTCAACTACTAACTTCAATTCCAACAATCTCCCCTTATTAAAATTGTGATATCATAAGTAATCTTGGTAATCCAACACTTCACTTAAATGAATCAAGGAAATGTTGTTTGTGTTTTTCGAAAAACTCGATAACAACTAGATCACTTAGATTACTAGTTAACACTAATTGAATCATAAATCATTCATTTTCAAATTAGTGACGCTAAGACGTTCACGTATGCTTTGATTTTAAGCACTGGGTAGGATTTCCATTCAGTCATTGTGGAAATACTTAATGTAAGTATCAGCTCTTAAATTGTTCTGGGCTTATGTCACTAAACATGCAATATTACATGGACATATAAGCTCTCTTGTAACTTTTTGTATCTTTGATTTTAATACAAATGTACTTTTAGTGTCCTACTTGTAGATTTATGAACTGATCTGCATTTGGCCTAGACTCAATATGTGGGCTTTTTTTGGTTTTGAGTGATCGCAGCTGGAGCAGAACTGCCACCTTTTAATATCAACAATCTCGGAGTGAGATGTCAATAAAGTGTTATGATATTAGAAAAAGACTCGGTCACAACCATTGTATTTTACTATTCATTATAGCTCGTTAAGATTAATAGGTAAGCGTAGACTTTCTAGTATTAAACCGGGGTACTAATACCCGTTGAATTGTAATATACTAATAAATAACCTCTTCCAACTTTGAAGAGGTAATGGCAACTATCGATTTAACACACCACCTCTATAGTGGTGTTTTCCTTAGTTTCTCACAACCATTCTCTCTCTCTAACTTCTCTCTCTAGATCTATACATTGTTTGTGTGAAAAAAAAAATTTCCCGGAATTTTCCTACAATTGGCATCTAGAGCTACGTGTGGATTCGTGGTTGATTATTGTGGTTAAAAAGATCAAATTCGTAGGTTTCATTTTGAAGCAAAAAAAGCCACACTCATTTTTTGATTTTGGCTTATTGTTTGTTAATCTTGATTCTTCTCTTGTTCTACACATCAAAAAGGTTAGCTTGTAACAATTTCATACGGGTATAGCAAGCTCCAGTTCATTTATAAGGTTATTAAAGTTTTGGTGTTATCTTTCGTGGAGGTTGCTTCATTTTTATGGATCCACGAAGAAATACATGTTAATTAGGAAGGTTAATCTTCATACACCGTCTAGTAATTGTATATATAAGCTTTGTTCGTGGTTAAAAAGATCATAATGGTTTTGATTTTGTTGAAATTCGTCATTATGTTCTAACATGGAGGTTTGAATATAATACTATTTTTATAGTGAGCTTTGACAGGAACGGGGGACAAGATCCACGTTTTTAGGAAAAAGATCAAGTACTGTGCGAGTTGACCAAGGCAAAGGCGAGTTATGAATTTAATATCATAGTATGAAAACAGCCGCAGTATATGCCTTATAAGGTGGCGAGTTGCTAAAGATTGAAGGCGGTTTGACAAGTCATAGTAGGCTGAGTTGAATATAGAGAAGATTAACGCATCATCACAGCAACATATATATCTAGCGACGAGCGTTTAAAACTGAGCGTGCGGGAGGTGAGAATATAGAAAAATAAATGGCGTGATTCGCTGAACACATAGCGCGGTTATGAGTTTCTGTCATAGAGCCGCAGTTAACAAAGCTTCAGTCGCGCGGCGAGTTTGTCTCTATTAGCAAGCCGCGGTTTGAATAAGAAAACTAGGCAGCGAGTTTGATTAAAACAGCGACGTTTTGATTAAAATATAAGTTTTATCCAGACGACACCACCTTTTAGGCGACACTTTTTTGCTTAAAAATTAAGTAATTTGTAGATAATTTTCTATAGCCTTTTTAACTTAATTTTTAACATCAAATTCAATTGTGGTATAGGTAAAAAAATTTCGTGTCGACACCTTTTTTAGGCGACACTTTTGGCGGAAAAATTAAGTAAAATAAAATTTTTTCTTAGACCTTTTTAGCTTAATTTATACAACCAAATTTTAAGATTTTGATAAAAGGGAAATTTTTTTTTCATAATCCAACTATCTGCCACCAAATTTCAAAACAAATCAACAAACGCAAATACCACAACCAAGTACTTCAAAGATAATCAACCACAACAAACAAACCTAAAATCACAAATAATTATTCATTTACAGTTTTTCTATTGATTTTGTAAAAACCTTAATCTTTATCGGTTTAATCATATACTATGTAAAAACCCGTGAACGATAATTTGCCTTTAAAACCAACAACATCAATCCCAATTATCTACTTAAGATCCTTAATTTTTATTCACACAATCGAATTGCAATAGAAATCTACTAAATCAAATTTAAAAGATAAGAGAGCTTCAACTGACGCAACAGCTCGCAAAATAAAGAGCAACTCCAACTGGCATGATATCGGTTTGAACAACCGAGACACATCTTCATAAGAACTCTATCTCCTTAATTTGCTTATGTCAGTTGATGCATTTAAACCATATTTTGCTCATATTTTTGGTGAAGTATCATCAGACTTTCAATTGAAGATGTTTCATAAATCTGGATCATTAAGGCTACAACATGAAAGAGGAGAAATCTTCATGGGTTAATGCAAAGACTTGTCTTTCAAGCACCCAGTAGCCCATTCAAGAATTTCTTGCCTCAAAAGGGGTAAAATGCACGATTCTTCTGAATCGTCAAGATTTGGAACAAGACTTCGAAGACTTGCACTGCGCTGTAAAACCAAGTGCGTACAGACTTGAGTTCCTCGAGAACCTAGATACACTTTAAGAGCGGTACATTCATAGAGTTGTAAATACAGATGGGTATTACACATGGATAAGAAAATGAAGTTAATGCACAAAGATAATGGAAGTCAGTATGCATATGAAATACTTAAGGTGGGGCATGCAAATTAAGTCAAGTGTCAAGGATACAGACTCAAGATATTCAGATCAAGTCCAGCTCAAGCAATGACGACATAAAGAAGCTGATTGTATCAAAAAGATCATTTGATAGAGCCTGAAAACAACAATGCAACAGCAAATCAGAGATTGACACTCCAGATGCAAAGCAAGAGGAAAAGGTCAGATATGCGTTAATCAGTTGATGCTAGTGGTTGGTTGTCACACGAAAACAGGTGGGACAAAGCCCGACAAGCAGATACAAGTAGCATTAATCAGTGAATTTATACCACACAAGCGTGGAGCATATACTCAGACCAGTAAATGGAAGAAGAGCCATTTGCTGATGTAACAATTGACAGTCTCAACAATTGACTGCACTACATAATATCCTTTCTTATGATACCACATCATACTATCTGAAGCAATCTGATCCCAATTATGACACACATCTGTGTTGAAACTATTCGTATAAATACACAAACCCTACGTCAACAAATATGTGTCATAAAAGGGAGGAGAGATTGACCAGGATGCTTGCTTAATGTGAGCTTACTCAAAACGCAGATATGGTTTGTATTGAAGTTTACAATAAACGTTCAAACGATTTTTACAACTTGAAAAACATTGTATTTCACAATTGAAATTTCAATAAAACAAAAGCGAAAAGAAAGAGATTTCAAGTAACAAACATGTAAAATTCGGAATATCCTGAATTCGATGAATTTTTTGTGTATAAATTGATTTAAAGCTTCAGCTACAGGCCAAACCACCCTAATTTGCTATCACTAGAAAAATCAAATAAAAATGGAAGGAAGAAAGTAATGAAGCCAAATTAAAAATGACATCGATTTAATTTGAAACATTAACACGAATAAACATTATGGTGGCAAAATTCCATGCAGCAAATGGCAATTAATTAAAGAAAAAGAGCATATTGAAACAGACTTACAAATAACTTTATGATATAATTAAAAAGAAACTTAATATAACAAAAAAACAACAGACAATTATTACAAATTAACATATAAGAAAAAAAAAGAGACGATGTTTGAATTAAAAAGAAAGTAAAAATATTAATACAAGACAACGACGTATCAGAAATAAAGACAGCCAGTGCCTCAATAATATCTCAAATTAATCAAAAGTCTGTCGAAAATGCTGATTTAAAAGCTCAATTCAGGAAAAGGTTTTTGGCAAATGCGGCATTAAAAAAATGAAACATAGAAAATTAAAAGGAATATCATAAAAAAAGAAATTAATTCTAAGTTGCCAAAGCATAATCTTAAGAGGAAGCCGCCTTTCAACCATCTAGAAACGCATTTAGATGTTAGACAACCGAATTCTTTACGTCTGAAAACGACCTATGAAAGTCAAGACAATCACCACGGATTTGCACCCAAAGTTTAATGAGAAAAATGATTTCCAAAACAGTCACTCCTCATTATTTTGGCCTAAAGTATAGATAATCTTCTGCTGCTTCGCAAAACCTCATTAGGTGAATGCACCTAACTACTCAAGGAAGTAGTCATAAAGAATCGTATGATTCTAATGAAAATGGATCATACGTACTTTCAGAGGATGCTAGAAAATACACAAGCACAAAACCAGGAACCTAATCATAGGGATATAAATGGCCTCGACTGAGATTCACACTGCACTCCTAATGCAAATGTAACACTCAAAACTAGAAACATATATAGGAGTTCTCATGTATCAAAGTGTAGTGGTGGAATGTCCAATGTGTGTGCCTCTAGTAGATCACTCTAATATAATTATAGTTAACTTCCTTGACTCCAAAAAACAATTTGTTTGTTTCGAATTTGTTATAAATATATCTATAATACAAATCATCGATGATTTATAACAAAGATCTTGAATAAGGAGAATTCTCGTGCTAAAGTTCAGTCCCTCAAGATCAAAAACAACAATCCCTTGAACCAAAAGAACCACACTCATAAACCTGGTAGCCGATTGGTATAGGACAAATGGTTTTTCATCTCGAATAAGTCTTATCGCGCTTTCATGAGAAACCAAACACTCCTAGATCTTGTCTTAGGTGGAAACCAACAGGGTAAAATTTTTAAACTGTTATCTTAGTGGATACCTACTGGAAAGATGTTCACATGATAGACAACTAAAGTGACAGTAAACCTCACAAAGGGTTCTAAATGATGATATCACTAACCATATGAATCAATCAAACTCTTTATTTTATGCAGTACTAATATCTACTCAAGGGCGGTAACATCGTCAATCCTTAAAGAGAAAGACTCCAGATTTGGTACCAAAAAGACTGATATCTCATACGTCAGGAGTTCAAGTAATCAAATCGATGAACATGCTTCAAAAGATGATTTGGACAAACTGTTCAGTCCGTCGATCTTTATCTTTGATGACGTTTGGAACAAACGTTCAAACCTCGTTCGCTCATTCAAATGGCTCATGCTGCATCTCTTCAAGCCCTGTTCCTTAAAGTAAAGAATATGTGTACGCCTCCAGAAAAGGAAAGTGTACGTGTCAGTGCATTTTATCCTTGACAAACGAAAAGAGAAATCCTTTTCGTCATCGAGTAAAAATACAAAACATCCAAGTTTGAGCTCATGTAATGGCTTGTAACAAATGTTAGATTGCAACCACCATCTTAACTAAAGGAAAATGTACGTGTTAGTGCATTTATCCTTAATAACGAAAAGAGAAATCATTTCGTCTTGAGCTACGTTCAGAAACCACTCATGATTGTTAGCTCAGTCGATTGCTTTCGTATTCTTCTGTACGAAACCAGTTTTCAAAGAAAACGGAGAGTGTACGCTTCAGTGCGCTTTATCTTCAAAAGAAGAAAAATCTTCTTGTTTTTGACCATTCTCATTAACAAGCTTCATATTTTCCCATGCTTGTTCGTTAGTTAAGTGGACCAACGTACATTAGGCTGGTAGTATAATTCACTTCTAGTTCAAACATGGCAATCGCATATACAATTTATGAAGGTGAGAATAGTGAATTAAATTGATCAAAACGGTTATCTGGATCTTTAGAATGTGTATAAAATGGTCAAATGTAAAGTGTAAGGGGTGTTAAAATCTTTAAGTTGTTAAATCTATCTATGAGTTTAAATGATTCTGCTAAGATTGAAAATAATCTAAAATGCCTGGATCTTGCTTAATGTTAGATAGCGGACATATTTAACACACAACAGATAATTTAACACTTACAGAATTAACACCCTACACTTTTACATTTGACCATTTTATTATACACTATTCAAAGACCAAATAAACCTTTTAATCACATTTAATTCACTTTTCTCCCCTTCAAAAATTTATCTGCTATTGCCATATTTTTAATCTAGTGAATTATAATACAACTAATGTACGTTGTCCACTTAAATAACGAACAAGCAGAAAATATGAGCTAGTAATGAGGAATGTCAAAAACAAAAGATTATCTCTTCTTTTGAGATAAAGCGCACTGATAGGTACACCTCCTTTTCTTTAAACTGGTTTCGTACATAAGAATACAAAGCCATGCGACTTGAGCTAACAAACATTAGTGTTTACGAACGTTAGCTCAGACCGAAAAGATTTCTCTTTTTCGTTATTAAGGATAAATGCACTAACACGTACATTTCTTTGTCTAAAGATGGGGTTGGCAATCAACATTTGATTACAAGCCATTACCCCATAGCTCAGAAAACTTGGAATGTTTTTGTTATATAGCGTCATGACAGAAAGAGATTTCACTGTTCGTTGTCAAGGATATATGCACTGACACTACACTTTCTTTCTCTGAAGGCTACACATTTCTTTACTTTAAGGAACAGGGCTTGAAAGATGCACAGACGCATTTGACATTGAAAACGAGGTTTGAACCGTTTTGTTCAAACGTCATCAAGATAAAGAACGAGGCCTAGAACATTTTGTCGCAAACATCTTTTGAAGCATGTTCATCATGAAAAGAAAAAAAAAAAAAAAGATTTGAATATCCTTGAACTCCTACGTACGCGATATCATTCTTTTGTAACCAAACGTCTGAGTCTTTCTTACAGGATTGACAATGTACCTGCACTTGAGTTAGAAGTACCTGCACAAAAATAAAGAGTTTGATTGCATTCATATGGGTTATGATATCATCATTTGAACCCTTTGGAGTTTACTGTCAACTTTGGTTTGCTACCAGGTGAACATCTTTCGCAGTATGTATCCGGACCTAAGACTAACAGTCTTGAAAATTCTACCCGTTGGTTTCCACCTAAGACAAGATCTAGGAGTGTGTGGTTTCTCATGCACAGCGGAAGACTTATTGAGAGAAAACCTTTGTCCTATACCAATCTGCCTACCAGGTTTATGAGTGTGGTTCTTTGGTTCAACGGGATTGTTGTTTCTGATCTTGAGGGACTGAACTTTAGCACGAGAATTCACCTTATTCAGGATCTTTGTTATACAATCATCATGATTTGTATTAAAGATATATTTATAACAAATCGAACAAACAAATTGTTTGGAGTCCAAGAAGAAACTATAATTCCTAGAGTGATCTACGTAGATCACACCATTTGAAATCCACCACTAGCACTTAGATAACAGGAGAACCCTATATATGTTTCTAGGTTTTGGTGTACAACATTAGGAGTGCAGTGTGCTCTAGTAAAGCCCATATCCCTATGATTAGGAATCCTGGTTTTGTCTTGTGTCATTTTCCTAGCATTCTATAGAAAGTACGCATGAACCATATCATTAGAACATACGATTCTTTATGACTATTCCTATGAGTTATTTAGGTGCGATTCACCTAATGAGGTTTTGGCAGCAGCAGATTATCTAACTTTAGAAGCAAATAATGAGGTAGTGACGTTTTAACAAATCATTTTTCTCATCAACTTGGAGGCAAACCGTGTCTTGAGACATTCTATGTCTTCAGACGTAAACGCATTCGGTTTTCTAACACTAAATGTTTCTAGATGGTTGTAAAGGCGGCCTTCCCTAAATTGATGCTTTGGCAAACTTTCAGAATCTATGATATTTCCTTTAACTTTCTAAGTTCATTTTTTATCCGCATTTGCAAAACCTTTCCTGAATCGCGCTTTTGAAATCAGCATTTTCACAAACTTTGATTAATTTGAGATATTAAAAGTCACAGTTGTCTTATTCTGAACACGTGTCTTTTTTAAATTAATCATAAAGTTCTTTGTAAGTCTTTTCAAATCTCTTTTTCTTATGTAATTGCCATATGCTGCAAGGAATTTAGCCACACTATGTTCTAATTCGGATGTAATAGTTTCAATAACATCGGATGTCTATTTGTTATACTTTGGCTCATTACTTTCTTCCTTCACATTTTTAATTTTGATTCCTTCAAGTGGCAAATTAGTGTGGTTTTGGCGCTGTAAGCTGAGCTTTCAAATCATTATCACAAAAAATTCCACGAAATTCAGATATTCCTAATTCTTACATGGTTTGATACTGTGAAAACTTTCTCCTTTTGTGTATTGAAATTCAAGTGAAATACAATTTTTTCAAGTTGTGAAAAAAACGTTTTGAAAGTTAATTGGTAAACTTCCATACAAACCATATCTTTCGTTTTGAGAAAGCTCAGACATTAAGCAAAGCATCCTGGTCAATCTCTCTCCCTATGACACATATTTTTGACGTAGAGTGGTATTGCTACGAATAGTTTCCAACAGATGTTGTCATAAATGGTTCAATTGCTCAAGTATGATGTGGATCATATAGCAAGGATATTATGTAGAGCAGATCAATTGTACCATCAGCAAATGGCTCTTTCTGACATTTACTGGTCTGATATATCACTCCACAGGCTTGTGTGGTATAATTCCACTGAACTGCTACTTGTATCCTGCTTGTCGTCCTTTGTCCCACTGCTTTTTGTGACAACCAACACCAGGCATCACTGCTTCACGCATATCGACCTTCCTCTTGCCTTGCATCTGAGTTCATCTCTTGATTTGCTGAATGCATTGTTGTTCAGCTCTATCAAAACTGACTTTTTGATACAATCAAGCTGTCGTCCATTGCTTGACTGGATTGATCTAATATCGTGAGACTGTATCTTGACACTTACTTAATTTGTTGCTCATTAAGTATTTTCATCATGCAACTGACTTCCATCTCTTTAGGGCATTAACTTCATTTTCTTATCATGTGTATACACCATAGATAGTAATATACAACTCTATGAATGACCGCTTCAGTGTAATCTAGTTCTCGAGTAACCACGTCTGTACGCACATATTTACAAGCGCGTGAAGTCTTCGAAGTCTTGTTGCCTTAAACTTGATTCAGAAATCCTGTGCATTCTACCCCTTTTGAGGCTAAAAAATCTAGAACTGTGTTCTGGAGTGCATGAAGACAAGTCTTTGCATTAACCCCATGAATGATGCCTGCTCTTTCAAGTTGTAGCCTTAACTAGATCCAATAAGGAAACATCTTTCAATTGAAAGTCTGATGCTCTCACCAAAAAAATGATTCAAATACTGTTTAAATGCATCAACAGCATAAGGCAAATTAATGGGATAAGAGATCATGAAGATTGTCTCGAGTTTTCAAACCATATCATGCAGTGGAGTGCCTCTATTTGGCGAGCCGTTGCGTCAGTTAAGCTCTCTCTCTCTTATAAATTAAATTAGAAGATTCTATGAATTCGATGTTTGAAATAAAATTAAGGATCTTAAAAGATAATGTTGATTGATAGTTGTGGTTTTAAATGCAATTATCGTTGCACCGATTTTACAATCTATGGATAAAACCGATAAAAGAAGCTACTTTAACGGGATTTTACAAAATCAATAGAAAACCGTAAATAGAATAATAATTTGTGATTTAAGGTTTGTTGTTGTGGTTTGAATATCTTTAAGTACTTGGTATGGTATTTGGTTTGTTGATTTGTTGAAATTGGGGCAGTTGATTATGAATAAAAAAAATTAACCCTATTTATCAAAACTCTAAATTTTGGTGTAAAAATAAGCTAAAAAGGCTAAAGAAAAATATATTATTACTAATTTTTGACCCGCTAAAAGTGTCGCCTAAAAAGGTGTCACCGAAATTTCTTTCTACCCTATTACCAAATTTGGAATTTGATGTAAAAATAAGTTAAAAAAGGCTATAGAAAAATATGTTTACAAATTACTTAAATTTTTCCGCAAAAGTGCGCTAAAAGGGTGTCGTCTGATACTATATATTTTAATCAAACGTCGCTGTTTTAATCAACTCGCTGCGCTAGTTTTCTAATCAAACCGCTGCATTAGAGACAACTCGCCGGGAACTTTGTTAACTCCTGGCTAATGAGAAACTCAAACCGCCGCTATGTTAGGCAACTCGCCATTTATTTTTATATTCAAACCGCCGTCAGTTTTAAATTTTGGCAGAGTAAGGTTTGTTTTTGCTTAATATAATATTCAACTCGCCACAAGACCTGTCAAACCGCCTTCAATCTTAAGCAACTCGCCACCTTATAAGGCAAACCGCCGGCTGTTTTAACTAATATTAAATTCAACTCGCCTTTGACTTGGTCAACTCGCCTTTGACTTTTTCCTAAAAACGTGGATCTTGTCCCCCTTTCCTGTCAAACCGCCACTTAGAAAATAGTATTATATTCAAACCTCCATGTAGAACATAAGGACGAATTCAACAAAAATCAAACCATATGATCTTTTTAACCACAAACAAAGCCACTAAAATACAATACTACGACGTGTATGAAGAATTAGACCTTCCAATAAACATAGTATTTCTTCGTGATCATAAAAATGAAGCAACCCTTCCACGAGAATACCAAAACTTAATAACCTTATAAATCGAACTAGGAGCTTGTATACCACGTGAAATTGTTACAATCTAACCTTTTTGATGTGTAGAACAAGAGAAGATCAAGATTAACAAACAAATAAGCCAAAATCAAAAATGAGCTGTGGGCTTTTTTGTTTCAAAATGAACCACGAATTTGATCTTTTTAACCATAATAATCAACCACGAATCCACACGTAGCTCTGATGCCAATTGTAGGATCCGAATTCACACAAACATGTATAGATCTAGAGAGAGAAAGTTAGAGAGAGAGAATGGTTGAGAGAAACTAAGGAAAACACACTAAAGAGTGTGTGTAAAATGAATAGATGCTTACCTCTTCCAAAGTTGGAAGAGGTATTTATAGTTCTTACAATTCACCGGGTATTAGTACCCGGTTCAATACTGAAAGTCATACGTTTACCTATTAAACTACGAGCTATAATGAATAGTAAAATACACTGGGTGACCGAGTCTTTTTCTAATATCTAACACTATTGACATCTCACTCCGAGATTGTTGATATTGAAAAGGTGGCAAAATGCTGCTCCAGCCTCCGATCACTAAAACCAAAAAAAGCACATATTGAGTCTAGGGCCAAATGAGATCAGTTCATAAATCTCACATAGGACACAAAAGTACATTTGTATTAAACATCAAAGATACAAAAAGTACAAGAGTCGCTTATATGTCTATGTAATATTGCATGTCTTAGTGACATTGCCAGAACATTTAAGAGTGAACAAACATTAAAGTATTTCACAAATACTAATGAAATCCTACCAGTGGCTAACTATCAAAGCCACGCTGAACGTAGTAATGATTCAATTAGTGTTAACTAGTAATCTAAGTGATCTAGTAGTTATCGTGTTTTTCCAAAATTTGTTTTTGGAAAACACAAAAAATATTTCCTTGATTCATTCAAGTGAAGTGTTGGATTACCAAGGTTACTAATGATGTCACAATATTGAAAAGGGGAGATTGTTGGAATTGAAGTTAGAAGTTGACTCTCATGCTTAGATTGTACCCCTCACATGACTTCACTATGGAATATTCAGGTGCAACAAGGTTATGATTATGTTTGATGGTCATCAAATGCAATCAGGGGGAAGAAAAGTGTTCTAGCTGAATATTTTGATAGAGCGCAACAATTAGGGGGAAGTAATGTGAAGTATGTGCATACGAATGGTTGTTTATTTGGGGGGAAGCAATTGGGGGGAAGAACATCAACAACATCTCTACCTTTCAGAGGCAAGAACACCGTCATAATTCATACCTTCATATCTCATACTCAAAGTTCAAAGATACACTTCCGCAACTCTGATAAATCAAAGAACTTCCTCAAATCATCAAGTTATGGATCAAGACAAAGGTTCTACATGAGGAAGATTGTATGCTATCAAGAAAGTATGAGAATGTTGGTTAGAAGCTTCCAAAGATAAATCAAGATGGATGCACGGTAAAGAATGATGATATGTAAAGATCTCAAAGGCTAAGACAAAAAGGAAAATGGCAAGATCAAGGTCAAGATCACTAGAGCATGATTGGAACAAGACCACTATTACACAACAAGACTCAAGACAAACAAGCATTCAAGTTCAAAGTTTAAAGTCACAAGAGAGATCTCAATGATCATCCTTTAGGGGGAGATTGTTACGAATAAGAAAATGATGATCATTAATGCAATCAAAGAGAGATCTCAATGATCGTCCCTTGGGGGAAGATTGTTAGGATTAATAAAAGTGACGATCTTATTGAGATAAATGTCTTGTAATAAATAATGAAATATTATTGTGTAATAGGTTAGGTAGATGGTAAATAGTCAAAGACTATAAGTCAAAGGGGCTAAATTGTAAATGTCTAGAAGACAAGGGCTCCATGGTCATTATTGTAAATGGGTATAAATACCCCTCCACCACCTCATTTGTGAGGTGTGTCTTTGTGTGTCTCTAGGTGTTTCTTAATCTCATTCTAATCTTTTCTCTAATCCTCCTCCTCCCTCTTTCTCTCTCTACTTTCTCTCTCTAGACTAAACACTTTATTGCTTATTGATCCTGATTTTCAGACCTAACAAGTAATTTCGAAATGTTTGTTTTTCTAGCGTCTACCAAAACACCCCTTGGCCAATAAAACGGCCTACAATAGAACCACTGGTGGATGTAGTTCGCTGAGTTTCGAGTTTATTTGCCAATGGTTTTACAGACGTCACCGAAAAGACCAAGTGTGTTCCTTCCTTCTAGTTAAACTTCTTGTATTTTTTATTTATTTTATTTAATTTATTTATGTTTGTTCAGGGTCAACCACAACAACAACTACCACTACCTGTTAGTGCTCCAATTGTGGTACTATATTTTATGCTATTTTGGTTTCTGTATTTTTATCCTATGATTAACTTGTCTAGTACTAGTAGATTGTTTTCGACAACGATTGCGTTTTTTTTTTACTCCTCAACACGAATACTGATTTACTAGTCATTTTGTTTGTTTTCGACAACCTTATATCAGTGTGTTTCGCAAACAAAAACTGATTTTCTGTGCTTTTTTACTCTTCAAAACGCGAAAATGAAAACTGATTTACTAGTCATTTTGTGTTTTCGACAACCTTAGGGGATTGCGTTATGTGACTCCAAACGCAATGTTGCTATTCATTTATGTTTGTGTTTTTTCAGGGAATACCACAACCACAACAACAACTACCACCTGTAATTGCTCCAATAGCGGTATATTATCTGACTTTTTATGTTATTTTGGTTTGTATATTTGTACATTGCACTTGTAGTACTATCCTATGCGCCCGATTAACGTGTAGTACTAGTAGTAGATTGTGTCCGACAACCTACCTGAAGGGGATTGCGTTTTTTTACTCCTCAAAACGCGAAAATGAAAACTGATTTACTAGTCATTTTGTGTTTTCGACAACCTTAGGGGATTGCGTTATCTGACTCCAAACGTAATGTTGCTATTCATTTATGTTTGTGTTTTTTCAGGGAATACCACAACCACAACAACAACTACCACTTGTAATTGCTCCAATAGCGGTATATTATCTGCCTTTTTATGTTATTTTGGTTTGTATATTTGTACATTGCACTTGTAGTACTATCTTATGCGCCCGATTAACCTGTAGTACACATATTCAAAACCCTAATTTAGAAATGAAAATGAAATCGGCATATAAAATAATTGTAAAATTTATTTTATATTTTTCTAAGGTTGTTCATATCTCATATAACTCAGAAAAATTGTTGGAATAATTTATAAATGATTCGAATAATTATTGGAGATTTATTTGTGTTTACCGAATTCGAAAATAAGGGAAAAAGGAAAGAAAATGGTTAAGTATGAAATAAGGTTAGGTATTTGGTTATTTTTTCCAGGTGTAATTAATGCCAATGATTGGGAAATAATTGTGTTTGTGATTGGGGAAAATTTGATTAGGGTTTTGTGAATTAATTTGTTAGCCGAATTGTGATATAAGAGTATAAGGACTTGTTTTGTAAATTCTGAAACTATGGGGTCTATTTTAGACATGTTATTATATTTAATATATTCTGTATAAAATAAGTTGGGGGGTATAAAATGTCATTTTGATATTATTTTGGATTAAAAATGGTTAATTTCCATATAAAAAGTAATTAGAAATTAATTATTAAAATAGAGGGACTGAAAATTGTATATTCAAAAAGTGAAGGTTTGGTCAAGTATTTAATGTAATAAAGTTATGAATTATGTTCAAATTTAATCTATAAGGGCTTGTTTTAGTAATTATGATAATTAAAGATGATTTGTTTTATTAAATATTAAACCAAAGAGCAAAAGGACTAAATATGTAAATTATGTAAAATTAAGGGTTTGACTTGTAAATACATAAAATGGAAGGTATAATCTGAATAAAATGTGAAACTTTGATATTTACACTTTTAACCTTGAAAATTGGTTGTTTTGTATATTAAACCCGTAAAATATATGGAAAGTTATCATATTTAACCCTAAACTTGTAAGGTTGACAATGTTAAGTCCCTAAACTATTCAAAATACTTAATAGAATCTCAAATGATGAATATTACTAATTTTGGAAAGTTACTAAAAATGGAAAGTTATCTAATTATTTTAGAAAACTTACTATAAAATGGAAGTTACTAATTTTGGAAACACTTATTAAAAATAGAAATTACTATATAAGGAAAGTTACTAAAATGGAAAGTTATTAAAAATACAAAAGTATAACTTTAAATGAATGGTTTGGTAAATCAAAATTCATCATTTTCTTTAGGTTCGGTCACGAGGGAGTGAATTTGATATTCTGGTGGTGTTTTCTTGTTATTGCTTTGCTTTTCGGAATAAGGTACAATATCTGACCTTATCGTTTAAGGTTACTCAATGACATATTCCTCTCTATCTTTGATTCCTATGTGATCTACATATGCTTCTGAGCCTTTACTTGCTTTCTTATATGATCTGTCATTATGTTCCATTTGAACCCTGCTATGCTACCTTTGATATTTGAACCTTTGACATTGAACCTTTGCTATGATCCCTTTGAAATGAACTTTGATATGACTTTGCTTTGAACCCTTCAGTTTTGAGAACCAAGCCCACTATTGATTCTACCATGAAGTAACATGGCCGTGTCATTGATGCACCTTTGGCATGACTCATGTGTGAGTGAGTAATTTCTCATACCTTCCCCACATTTGATATTATATGTGGCACTATGAAGATTATTAATTGTTTAAGGAGCGTATGGATGCATCCTAGATTTGTTTTGTATTCGATGGATTATGACCTTATGATATATGGATATTTGGTGACTGATGTTTGGGTGCATTCCACGTCTTTCACATTTGGAGCTAGCGACTCCATGGTTACTATGATATGATTTGTTTGGGCTTGGTGATTGAACTTAACCTAATTTGATTCTCTGATTCATCTTAACATTACCCTATGATTTGATATCTGATGTATGCCTGTACCTTATATTTGTATCCCTTTGATCATGTATTGTGATATCCTTTGTACCTTGTATCGTATCCTTTGATTTCCGTTATCTTTTGCATTCGATTATATATATCTGTTCACTGGGCTTTGTAAGCTCAGCCGCACTTTCTTTTCCTGCGGCAGGTATCTAAGCTAGGAGTGGGGTTGCTTTTAGGATATGTAGTGCAGAGTGTGGACATTGATATTCTTCTTGAAATTTATTAATTAAGCCCCTAAGATCTTACCTTTGGTTATATGGAATTGTTTCCTTCACACGACATTTGTTTATTTCGATTGGATATGGTTTATCCTTTGAGAACTTATGACCTTAAGTCATGTTGACTTATTCCTTTGGTTAATTATTGAAGACTTCCGCTGTTTATGCTTTGTGGTTATGATTGTGTAGCTTTTGATGTCACACCAATTTGTAAATACTCTATCCCTTCTGGGATCGGGGCATTACAATTTATGGTATCAGAGCTGCCAGGTTAATCATGACGAGGTCTTATGACCTTAGAGCTTAGGCTATGACCTGTGAGGATTGGGTAGACATTAGGTTCCTACTGCGTAACTCTCTTCCGTAACTAATCATTGTTTTCATTTGCTAATTCGTTTTCCCTCGACTCGTTCAGTTGGTGAATACCGGTAAAATTACTTCCAACCGGTAATCTCTACATTGATGATCGTACTGTCTTCGTTTTATTTGATACTGGGGCTACACATTCTATTATATCAACCACATTTGCTAAGAAACTTAATATGAATCCTACACCATTAATTGAACGTGTAATCATTTCAACCCCAATGAAGAACCATATGCTCATTGATCATGAATATGTTAATTGTCCTCTCCGTTTTGCTGATCGTATTCGTCCTGCGAATTTACTTCCTATCCATATGCTCGACTTTGATGTGATTCTTGGCATGGATTGGTTGGCTTCTCATCGAGCTACCATTGACTGCTATGCTAGGACTGTGATCTTTGGTAACGTTCGCCAACCTGAATTTGTTTATCATGGTTCCTCACCGCTTAAGTCCGTTAAGCTCATCTCTGCTATGAAGGCACGTACCTTGATTTCTCATGGGTGCCAAGGTTTTTTGGCTTCTGTTATGGACACATCTTTGGAGAGTCCTAATATTGAAAATCTTTCTGTTGTTATTGAAATCCGCCTGATGTTATTTCCGATGAACTTCCTTTGGACTTCCTCCGCTAAGAGCTTTGAATTTGGCATTGAGTTAATTCCCGGTGCTGAACCTATCTCAAAGGCTCCGTATCGTATGGCACCTGTTGAATTGAAGGAGTTAAAGGAGCAGTTACAAGAGATGTTGGAGAATGGCTTTATTAGACCCAGTGTTTCGCCGTGGGGTGCACCGGTCTTATTTGTTAAGAAGAAGGATGGGAGCATGCTTCTTGTGTATTGATTACCGCGAACGATCAACCGTATTACTATCGTAACCGCTTATTCCTCTTCCGCGAATCGAACGATTTGTTTGACACCATACTATGCAAGGGGCTTTAAAAATTTTTCATAAGATTGATTTTCGATCTGGTTATCATCAGCTTCGTGTGAGAGGCAGATATTACTAAGACTGCTTTTCGTTATTGCGTTATGGCCACTTAAAACGATATTCTTGGTAGCCCTTTGCACTGACTAATGCTCCTGCGTGTTATGGATTTGATGAACCGTATTTTCCACGAGTACCTTGATAAGTTCGTTATTTGTTTTCCTCGACAACATCCTCGTTTACTCTAGTCTGAAGAAGAGCAGAACAACATCTACGATTGTGTTGAGATTCTTAAAAAAGAAGTTGTATGCGAAGTATTCGAAGTGGCTAGTTCTAGGTTACACAAGTCGCAATTCCCTTGGTCCATGATGTATCTGCAGATGGCATCATATGGATTCCATCAAAGTTGAAGCTAATCACCAAAAGGGTCGAACCTACTACGGTGACGGAGGTGAGAAGTTTCTGGGCTTTTGTGGCTATTTATATTTTATATAATTTTGTATTTATGATACCGACATTTTGTTTTGAGGGTTCTCCCGATTAGCTTACCTCTTACCCCAGCAGATGAAAAGGGTGAGAGTGTGTGATGGACTGATGAGCGATAGGAGAGTTTTGAAGGAATTGAAACGGAGATTGGTTCTGCTCCGAAAGTGACTCTTCCATCAGGTTCCGGTGGTTTTCAGATATACAGTGATGCATCGAAGAAAGGTTTGGGTTGTGTTTTGATGCAACATGGGAAGGTGATCGCCTACGCTTCAAGGCAGCTGAAGCCTTATGAAGTAAATTATCCAACCCATGATCTTGAGTTAGATGCAAGTGTTTTTGCATTGAATAGATCTGGAGACACACTGTATGGTGAAGCCTTGGTGATAATTTTCAGATCATAAGAGTCTCAAATATATTTTTTACTCAGGCGAGAACTTAACATGAGACAAGAAGATGGTTGAAACTTCTGAAAGATATGACACTAACATCCAGTACCATCCGGCAAGGCTATGTGGTTGCCCGAGACGCACTTATCGAAAATCCTGGATGATAGCTTTGTTTTGATTCCATGAACCTTCATGATTTAGAGCGTTTGGAAGTTATAGCTATGTGTACGAGGTTCTGGTAGCTATTGGGCGAGTATGAGGATAAGAGTCTAACCTCATGCCTACAGATCAAAGAAGCTCAAGGGACGATGGTGAGTTTGTGGGCTATTGTCAGAATGTTGAAGATGGTAAACATTACTAGTACATGTTGATGATGACGGTGTTTGTGTGGGTTGAAGATAGGCTATGTGTTCAAATGATCAAGAGCACTCGCAGAAGTTATGACGGAAGCTCATATTCTCTCACCATTTACAATTCCATCCAGGTTTCAACCAAGATGTACAGAGATTTGAAACAGTACTTTTGGTGGAATGGCATGAAACAAGATGTGGCTACGTTTGTATCCAAGTGTATGACTTGTCAGCAGGTAAAAATTGAACATCAAAGGGCTAGTGGTTTGTTACAGCCGTTGGAGATTCCTATGTGGAAATGGGATGAGATTTCCATGGATTTCGTTACTGGTTTGCCTACTACTCAGAAAAGACATGACGCGATTTGGGTGGTTGTTGATCGGCTAACCAAGTCTGCTCATTTCTTACCCATTCGAAAGAACTATGGTATTAGTAAGTTGGCGGAGATTTTTCAACAGGAAATCGTTAGACTGCATGGTACTCCGACTTCTATTGTGTCCGACAGAGATCCGAAGTTTACGTCTCATTTTTGGAAAGGATTACAGAAAGCTTGGGGAACTCGTCTTAAGTTCAGTACAGCATTTCATCCTCAGACCGATGGTCAGTCAGAGAGGACCATAATCAGACCTTGGAAGATATGTTAAGGGTTGTGCTTGGAATGGATAAGGTAGCTGGATAGAATATTTATGCTTGGTGGAGTTTGCCTACAATAATAGTTGGCCATGGCTAGCATCAAGGCAGCACCTTTCCGAGCTTTTGTAAGGTAGAAATGTCAACACCAATTTGCTGGATGAAGTAGGAGCGTTTGATTGAAGGTCCGGATCTATCGAGATTAAATTGAAATGGGGTGGCCGTTGTCTAATGAGAGAAATTGAAAGAGGCTAGATCGCGACAGAAGATTATTCTGATACGAATCGACGTGACTTAGAATTTCAAATTGGAGATCGTGTATTTCTGAAAGTTTCGCCATTCAGAGGGTTTAAACGTTTTGGAATCAAGGGCAAGCTCAGTCCTCGATCCAAATGGTCCATTTGAGATTTTGGAACGTATTGGAGAGGTTTATCGTATCATCTGGCGCTTCTCCGCAGTTATCCTCACTTTCACGATGTCTTCATGTATCTCTTTTGAGGGATACCATTATCATCCATTGCATGTCGCATCTTATACTTTTGATCAGATTCCCCTGATATGTCTTGTCCGAAGAAACCTTGAATCCATTCTGGATCGCCAAGAGAGAGACATGAGAAACAAAGTCCATTCCTTTTTGTGAAGATTCTTTGGAGAATCACCCAGAGCGTGAGGCTACCTGGAGTACCGAACGAATCTAGCGAGCAAGTTATCCACATTTCTTTGTCTAGTTCGGTATGTGTTTCGATGTTCGTTCTCTATTCGTATTTCATTCAGGTTCATTCAATTTCCGAGGGAAGAAAATTTTTTTTAGAGGGAAGAAGTGTAAAACCTAAAAATATCAACAAGTGTAAAATTACCAAAATACCCCTAATGCAAGAAAATCCATATAAATCATGAATAAAATTCATTTAAGTGTTAGAAATTATGAAATACAATATTATTGGCAATTATGAAAATTATGTAAGAACTACAAATTACCTTAATTATACAAGAAAAAATAATTAATAATTATTTATATATAATTATGTCCGAATACATTAATAATTATATAAGTATCCTTACAAATTAAATAAGATAATTAGGATAATGTGCAAAATAAATATTGGTAAATTAGAAAATCAGATTTTTAGTCATTTTAACAAGCCTAATATTTTGGCCTAAAACCTTATTATATTCCTTAAGCATTTTTAATTTGTAAAACTCTAAACTAAAACCACCAAGAACCCTAAATAATCCAAAAGTGACGTACAATAAGATTTCTTCCAAGGCTTGTCACCGATTCTTCTTGGGGATTTGAAGGTCAAGGAGTGTGGGAAAAATAGTGGGAAGATTTAATAAGGCTTTGTTCGATTTTGGTATTGGTTTTGGGTTCGAATAAGCAACCGAATTCTATAAATACATAAATCAATCAAGGATAATCAAGGTATTTTAAATAACTCACTTTGCATCATATTAATTCGATCTATGAATGGGAAAAACGTTCATGCATTTTATTTTGATTTTATAAATTGAAACATATTCGAAACCCTAATTTAGAAATGAAAATGAAATCGGCATATAAATAATGAAAATTTATTTTCATTATTTAAAGGTTGTTCATATCTTATATAACTCATAAAAATTGTTGTATTAATTAATAAATGATTGGAATAATTATTGGAGATTTATTTGTGTTTACCGAATTCAAAAATAAGGGAAAAAAAAGGAATGAAATGGTTCAAAATGAATTAGGTTAGGGTTTAGTTTTATTTTTTCCCCTCCAGGTGTAATGAATGGCCAATGATTGGGAAAATAATTGGTGTTTGTGATTGGGGAAAATTTGATTAGGGTTTTGTGAATTAATTTGTTAGCCGAATTGTGATATAAGAGTATAAGGACTTGTTTTGTAAATTCTAAAACTATGGGGTTTATTTTAGACATGTTATTATATTTAATATATTCTGTATAAAATAAGTAGGGGGTATAAAATGTCATTTTGAATATTAATTTTGGATTTAAAATGGTTAATTTCCATATAATAAGTAATTAGAAATAATTAATTAAAAAAGAGGACTGAAAATTGTAATTTCTGAAAAGTGAAGGTTTGTCAGTATTTAATTAAAAGTATAATTTGTCATATTTGAATCTATAAGGGCCTTGTTTTGTTAATTAAGGATAATTAAAGATAATGTTTAATTAATAATAAACCCAAAGGACTAAAATATGTAAATTATGCAAAATTAAGGGTTTGACTCGTAAATACATAAAATGGAAGGTATAATCTGAATAAAAATGTGAAATCTTGATATTTACATTTTTAAAAACCTTGGAAAATTGTTGATTTTGTATATTAACCCTAAAATACGGAAAATTATTATAAGTCAAGCCAGACCCAAAAAGTCAAAGATTGACATCGTCATTCTAAATTCGAAAATTCTCGGATGTTACAAAGCTTGTGACACCAAAACAAAGACATTGTATAAACATAATATTTTCCCGTTGAGAGGATCCAATCTAAGACCCTCTAGACTTTGATATGGTATATGCCCGTTGACCTTGTAGGGGACTAATCCTGGATGGGGATGTCAATCTCAATAGATCTATTTATAACACACGCGCTTACACATAGGGATGGCACCCGTGGGTAATGGGTATGGGTTCATCTAACCCGTCACCTATACCCATGATTTTTCCTTACCCGCCACCCACCCGTCACCCACCAATGGGTATAACGTTTTACCCATACCCATGCCCGTGGGTACCCATTGCCCGTGGGTAAACCCGTATGTTTGTGAAATAGAACAAAATCATAAAACTAAGATATGTAAACTATTTATGAAACTGTGCAATAAGACATCATATCAATTTTCTAAAAACCAAGTTCACAAAATACTAAATGACATATCTGAAACTATATAAATTAAATCATTACACCAAATCACATACATGTACTAAGATATATCATGTATATATATTTGAAAGTTTAATCTTTCATATTCATCTTTTAGTCTTGTAACTCAAAGAAACTGTTAGTTTACTGTGTAGTCTAGATATTTTGGTAGTTATTAAATATATATCAACGACCTCACAAATTTTTAAGCAATATAATAAGTTTATTTTAACACAAATGGGTTTAGGGGTACACCCGTGGGTATTTAGGCGGGTACACTCGTGGGTATCTTAGATGGGTACACCCATGGTGGATAGGCATTACCCGTCACCCACCCGCCACCTACCGATGGGTACAAATTTTCACCCACAACCCACCCGTGGGTGAAAAATAATGGGATTACCCACCCATTTACATGCGGGTACCCATGGGTTATAGCTCTTTTCTCACCCATTGCCATCCCTACTTACACAAGGTAATTTACGGTTCATGATGATGGGCGTTGTGGGTTGTTGGTACTTAGGCACATCAATAATCATTATAAAAAACTGTAAAATATTGTACTTGCGTCCTAATGTAAAAACAAGCAATGTATCTCACCCCGAGAGCTGTAAAATAATTCTAAAATAGTTAAAGCGGGGCTATAAACTCACCTCAAGTAAAAGTATTTATTTTTGGGAAAATCAACAAATGAAATCGTCACAACAAGTCCGACACGCAACCTATTTATTTATGGGTCGATTTAGAATAATGGAAGCGAAATAAAATGATGCAATATATTTTATAACGTTATATCACCACCTAATAGTTTGCGTTATAGTTTTATAAATCAAAATAATGTTTACGTCAAGTTTGTCAGTTAGTATATAAGTATACACATTTGTAATATTTTTTAATACTCAAAAATTAATTATAGTCTATCTCGCTCGGTCATTATATTTAGTATTTCATATAGTCAATTTAATTATAGTCTAATTAGTTTATAAAATAATATTTAAAAAGTTTACAACGTGTATAAAAATTATATAAGTGATACTACATTATTTTTTAAGTTTTTTATAGCTCAAACGGACTCAAAAACACTAATTACTATTTCTAACAGCAAGCATTTTTTATAAAAAGTGTGCAGGAAACTTAATAAATTTTCAGAAAAATAGTCCAACTTTAACGGAGTGTATCTCCTTTGTTATAATGAGTTACGGGTCGTTTGAACTTGAGAGTTTAACGGAAAATCATAATCTACAAGTTTTCTTTTATTAATATTTCTCGACTCGGACCCGAAACTAGTCAAAAATATCAAAACAGAAACTGTACAACTTTTATATAAAAATGTATTTGCCGAAAACGTTACTAAACTTGTTTGACCGTATCTCATTCGTTATAAGTCCGTTTTCGCATTTTTTATATCAAAATCGCCGGGAGAACATATACTAACATATTTTTAGAGTTTTAACTTGTCAAAACATTTTTAAACCATCCCTATGGTACGAATTGATTTGGACAGTTTATATACATTTCCTAATCTACTAATTTAACTTCATTCACAGCAACAAAAATCCTTCTAACCTAATCCCTTTATCCACTTTCACAATTATTCACCACAACAACAAATCCAATCTATATTAATCTCATCCACCACTTCAACAATATTAACTAATATTTCAAGAATAAGAAATTAAATATATAACTAAACTAAGCTAGTTTATAAATCATTAATTTAATCAACAATACATATATTTTAGCAAGTACTTGTAATATGTCAAAAATAATTATTTTAAGTGTATGATCATGTGTATAATTTATTTAACACTTTCTTGCAATTAGATATATATATGAGACATTTAAAATAAAATATATAATATATAATATATATGAGACCATTTACTTGTTTTCTTGTAAATTATTTAATAACAACTAACAGGTGATATACACATGGTAATACAAATGTTTTATAAGCAAAATATTATTATTAATATAAAAAAATTAATTAATATAATTATATTATAATATTAAAATAAAATAAAAAATTTAATAAAAATAATTATAATTATTATATAAAATATCAAATATCTAAATAATATAAATTATAGTAAATATGAAATTAAAAAAAAAATATTTAATATAATAATAATATAAAAAGTATAATTAGTAAATTTAATAATAATAATATTAAAAATAATTTAATTAATTAATATAATAAAAGTAATTATTATATTATAATATTTATTAATATTTAATATATATATTAAAATAGTATAAATATAAATAATAATTATAATATAATATAAAAATTAATTTATAAATTTATAACTAAATTTATAATTAATTAATATAGAAATTATTATAATATATTTAAAATATTAAAAATTAATAAATAATAAATAATAATATAAATAAAATATTTTATTATATATAATAATATTAATATTAAATAAAAATAATTAAATTATTTTATATATAATTAGAAAATAAATATTATTTAAATTATTATAATTAATCTCAATTAAATATTATTAAAATTATTAAAAATAATTATAATTATAATATAAATTAAATTATTAATTAAAAAATAATATAGATTAATTATAATAAAAGTATTTTTTATTTAAATTTTTAATATATATAGTTAAAATATATAATAATAATAAATTATAATATAATTATAAATAATTAATTATAATATAAAGAATTATATTTAAAATTATTATTAATAATTAAAAATATTTAATATTAAATAATAAAAAATATTAATTAAAAAATATAATAAATAAAATTAATATATAAAAATAATATAATTATTATAATAAAAAATAAAATAATTTAAAATTATGATATATTAATAATTATCTATAAAAATTAAAATAAAAGTTATTTAAATTGTAATTATAAATATATAAATAAAAAATTAAATATATATTTATTATAAAATTAAATAAAATTAATTAAAAATATAAATAAAAATATAATTAATATAATAAAATAATAATAATATAAATATATAAATATTTAATAATATAAATAAATATATAAAAATAATTAAATAAAATAAATATAAATAATAATTATATATTATATATTTAAAAAAAAACTATAAATTTATACAAATAAAATGTGATAAATTAAAATAAAAAAATTAAAAGTTTATTAATATATTATAAAAAATATAAAGATAAAAATTAATATAAACATATTATTATAATATATTAATAAATAAAAAAAATATTAAAAAAATTAAATAAATTTATATATAATTAAATAATTTTAAAATTAAAAATAATTTAATATATTATATTAATTTTATTAAAAATAATAATAAAATAAATATTTAAAATTATATAATATAATTAAAAAATATATAAAATATAATATTAATATATATAATTATAAAAATATATAATTTTTAATATAATAAATAGTCAAATAATAATATAATAATAATTAATAATATAAATATAAATTATATTAATATTATATAATATTTTAAAATAATAAAAAATTATAATATATAAATTAAATTAATAATTAATTATACTAAAATAAAATTATAAAAAATTTTAATAAATATAATATAATTTAATAGTATATTTAAAAAAAAAAATATAAATTAATTAAAAATAAATTATAATTTTAATATAATAATATAATAAAATCATTAATAATTATATAATAAATAATATATATATAAATTATATAAAATATTGATTAAAATATTAAATAATAAATTTAAATTTTAATAATATAAAAAAAAATATAATTATATAAATTTATATTAAATATATATTAATATTTTAAATAATAAAATTTATTTATAAATAATATTAATTATTATATAATATTAATAAAAAAAAATAAAATATTTAAATGTAAATAAATTTATAAATAAATAATATTATTAAAAAAATAAATAATTATATAATAAATATATATATATAAATATAATATATATATATATATTATTATAATTTAATAAATATAAAATATATAAAATAAAAAATAAATAATAAAAGAAATTATATATAAATTATTAAAATAATTAAATATATTAAATAAAAAATTTATATAATATATTATAAAATAATATAATTAAAAATATATAAATAATATAATTAAAAATTTTTTTAATATAAATTAAGATAATAAAATAATAAATATAATTATTAAAAAATAAAAAAATATAAAAATATATTTTAAATTAATTATAAATATTTTTAAAAAAATTTATAAATTATAATATAATAATAATAAATATTAAAAATATAATATAATATTATAAAAAAATATTGTTTAACATAATTTAATATATAAAATAAATAAATAATTATACAAATAAAAATAAAAATTATAAAAATAAATTAATATAATAATAATATTACTACAATAATAATTAAATAAAATATTAATAAAATTATAATTATTTATATTTAAAATTAATATTAAAAATATTAAAATAAATAATATATAAAAAAATAATCTTATATAAAAAAATATTAAAATTAATATTATATATAATAAAATAATATAATAATATATAAAAATATATAAAATTAATATATATAATAATATATATAAATTATAAAAATAAATTAATATTAATTAAATAAATATATTAAAAATTTATAATTTATTATATAATATTAAATTTAAAATAATTATAATTAAATAGTAAAATAGATAATATTAATAAATATTTTAAATCAATTAAATATAATTAAAATAAGTAATATTAAAAAATTTTAAAAAAAATTAATTAATAATAAAAAAAAAAAATTTAAAAATATTTATATTAATAAATTATTAAATAAATTTATTAAATAAAATTATATAAATAAATAAATAAAAATAATTTTAAATTATTTAATATAAATTATAAAATATAATAAATAAATAATATATAAATTATAAAAAAAAATAATATAAATAAAATAAAAAATTAATATTTTTATAATTTAAAATATATATAAATATAAAATATATATTATTAATTATAAATATAATATTTAAATAATAATTAAATTAAATTATATTTGAAAAATTATAATCAAATAAAATAAATATTAATTAATAATTATTATATAATAAATATTAATATTAATAAATAATATTTGATTAAAAAAAAAAATATTAATATATATAAATTAATATAAAAATTAATAAAATTAATTAAAAATTTATTTAAATATTAATATTTATAATAAATTTTAATAAAAATTATAATTAATAATTTTATAAAAAGAGAAATAATATTATAATTATATAATAATAATTTTATTATAAAATTAACAAAATAAATATAATATTAAAAATAATATATATATATAATATAATAATATATTTAAAATAAAAAAAAATAGTATAATAATTAATAAATAAAGAAAAAAAAAAAAAAAAAATTAAAATTAAATTTAAAATATAAATATGTTTAATTAAATAAAATTAATATATTAAAAATTATATTATATAAATAATTTATAATACAATAATTAATTTAAAAAAATATAATATAAAAAAATAATAAAAGAAATAAATTAATTATATAAAAAAAAAGAAAAATTAAAGATAATTTATTATATTAATAATATATATATATTAATATTTAAAATAATTAATATATAAATAAATAAGATATAAAATAATTATATTAATTAAATATAATATAAAATTATATAAAATTATATAAAAATAAATTAAAAAAAAATAATTAATTTTAAAAATTTTATTAATTATATAAATTATAATTATAATAATATAAATTAATAATATATTAATTTAAAATTAAAAAATTATTATTTTTATAAAATTATAAAATATAATAAAAAAAATTAAAATATATTATATATGTATTAATTAATTATATAATAATAATTATATACAATTATATAATTAATAATATAATTATTTAATAAAATATAAATAAAAATTTAAAATATAAAATATAAATATATAATTAAAATTATAAATTAAAAAATATTATATAAAATTAAAAATTTAAATATAAATATTTTAAATTAAATTAAATTTTATAAAAATTTTATATTAATATAATAAATAAATTAAAATAAAAATTTATATTTTTATATTAATTTTAATATAATTATTATTAAAAATTTAAAATAAAATATAATTAAAAAATAATAATAAAATATAGTAAATAAAAATATAAAAAATATTAATAGATATTATTATATATAATAATAATAAAATAATAATCATAAAATAAATATTAAATTATATTTTATAAATATTAATATAATAATTTTATATTTTATAAATAAATAATAAAAAATAAAATAAGATATATTATAATAATAATTAATTAATATATTTATATAAATATATTATAATAATAAATTATAATATAATATTTAATTTAAAATAAAAATTAATAAAATATAAAGATTATTTAAATTAAAATATATATAAATAAGATAAATTATAATTATAAATTTATATATTATTAAAAATTATAAATAATATAAAAATATATTTATATAATATAATATAATATTATATTGAATAATATATTAAATTAAAATTTATTAACAATATAAAAAATAAAAAAATAAATATAATTAAAAAATTAATATTTTTATTAAAATAAATAAAATATTTAAATTTACTATAAAATAATATTTTAAATTAAAAAAATTATTTTTATTATTTAATAATAAAAATATAAAATAAAAAAAATTTTTTAAATAATTTTAATAATATTATAATAAAATATTTATAAAATAAAATTAATATTATAATAATTAATTAAAATAATAAATTAAAATTAATATATAATAAAAAATATATTAAAAAAATATAAAAATTTTATAAATAAATATAAAAAAAAAGAAAAAATTAAATTAAAATAAAAATTTTAATAAAAAAAAAAATATAATTAAATAAAAATAATTATATAATTTAATAATAAAATAAATATAAAAATAAATATATAAATATTATAAATAATATAATAATAAAATATTTATAAATATTATAAAAAATTATAAATAAATAAAATAAATTTAAAAAATAATAATAAAAATAAAAATTAATTATAATTATATTATATAAATTAAATTAAAAAAATTTAAAAAAAAAAATATTTAATATTTTAAATATATATAAAATTTATTTATTTAATATATTATAAATTAATTATAATATATAAATATAAATAGAATAAAATATAATTTAAAAATTTTATAAAATTATTTTTTATAAATATATAATTAAAAATAATAAAATTAATTTAAAATAAATTAAGAATAAAATTTATAATATATATATAAATAATAAAAATTATAATTTAAATATATTTAATTATTAAGATTATAATTACTAATATATATTCTTATATAAATATAAATTAATAATATTATTATAAATATATAATAATTTTTTAAAAATAATAAATAAATTATAAAAAAAATATAAATATTAATATAATTATAATTAATAAAAATTTTATATATATTAACTTTTATAAATAATAATAGAAACAATATTATAATATATATTTAATATATATATTATTAAAATATTATATATTATATTTTATATATAATAAATTATAATATTTTAATATATTAAATAATTATTATATAAATATAATATATTATAAATATTATAATTATATATAAATAAATATAATTTTATAATAAAATAAATATTATATTAAATATATAAAAAATAAAAAATTATATTATAAATAAATAATATATTTATTTAAAATTATAAAAATTATATAAATAATAAATTAATAATAAATTATTATTATAAATATAAAATATATTATAAAATTATATATATAAAAAAATATAATTAATTAAAAATAAATAATTATAAAAAATAAAAAATATAATAATTTAATAAATATTAAATTTTAATTTAAATTAAACTAAATATATTATATAAATTTAAAAACTTTTATTAAATATATTATATAATTATATAAAAAAAAATAATATAATTAATTAATAAAATAAATAAATTTAATCAATATAAATAATTTTATTTAAATGAAATTTAAATATAAATTAATTTATATATTTTTTTTAAATGATAATTATTTATTAATATAAATAAAATGATTTAAAAAAATTATAAAATATAATATATATATTATATATATAAAAATATAAATTTTATATAAAGATAAAATATTAAAATATAAAATAGAAATAATTTAAATTATTAATTATATTTAAAAATTATAAATTTATTATAATAATAATATAAAATAAAATAATAATTATAATTTAATATTATTAATTAATAAAAAAATTATAATGAATTAATAATAAATAAAAAATTTTTAATATATAATTAAATTATTAATAAAATTATAAAATATTACTAATTATTATAAAATATAATTAATTAAAATAAAATATTAAAATATATATATTAAAAAATTATAATAATATAAAATTAAAATATAAATAATTTATAATAATTAAATATAATTATAATATTATTTAAATATATTAAAATTAAATAATATAATTAATAAATGATATAAATATAATATATTATAATATAAAAATAAAATTAAATAAATATTTATATATAAAAATTTATTTTAAAAAAAAATATATTAAATATATAAACAAAAATATATATAATTATAAATTTAATAAATATTATTATTAATAATAAAATTAAAAAATTATAATATTATATTATTATATATATATATATAATAAAAAAAATTATATTATTAAAAAAATATAAATTTAAAATTAATATAAAAAATAAGTTATTAATATTAATAATATTAAATAAAAAAATATTAATTATATGAATTATATTTAATATTAATAATAAATATATTAAATTATATTAATTAAATATAAATTTTAAATTAAGTTAATATAAATTATATATTTTTTTTAATTTAATAAAAATTATTTAAATTAATTATATTATAAAAAAATAAATAAATAATATATTAATAAATAAAAAAAAAAATAATAAAAAAAATTAATAAATAAAATAATTATAAAAATAATAATTTATAAAATAAAACAAAAAAAAAAAATAATAAAAAAAATAAAATAATAAATAAAATTATAATAATTTAATATTATATATAATAAATTATAATAAAAAATAATATTTATAATATTAACATAAAAATATAATAAAATAAATATAAATAATTTTGTTATATTATATAAATTATTTTAAAATAATAAATTTTAATTAAAATAAAAAATATATTTAATAATATTATTATAATATATTTAATAAAATTATAAAAAATATATTATTTAATTAATAAATTAAATTATAAAAAAATTATAAAATTTTTTATATATTTAATAAATAAATATAAAAAAATTAGATAAAAATTATAAATTATATTTTATAATATTTATTAAATAATAAAATATTAAGATATTAATATATATAAATTAAAATAAAATAAAATATTAATAATAAATATTATAATAATTATATATATTAATATTAATAAAAATATATTTAATTAAAAATAAATAAATAAAAATATAAAATTAAAAAAAAAAATATAAAACATAATATTTAAATAGTTATTATTTAATAATAAAAAATATACATATATAAATTATTTATAATATAAAATAATTATAAATTATAGTATAATATTATATATAAATAATAATTATATTTTAAATAATAATAAAATTTTAAATTTTATATAATATAAAATTTATATATAATTATTAAATATAAAATTAATAAAAATTATAATAATTTAAAAAATAAATTTAAATATATAATTAAAATATATTAAAAAAATTAATATATTTATATTATTTTAAATTATAAATTAAAAATTTATAATATATTATATAAAATTAATAATTATAAGTAAAATTAAATATATATTAGATATATTATATAAATATGTATAATATAAATATTTATAATATTATATAGAATTATTAAATAATTTAAATTTATATTATAAAAAATAATATATTAAATAATAAATAATAATAAATAATAATATAAAAATATTAATATATTATAATATATATTTAAAATAAAGATAATTAAATATAAAATATTATATAAAAATTATATTTGAAAATAATTAAATAACATAATATTAAATAATTTATATATTATAATAAAATTAATAGTTAATAAATTATTTTATTAATTATTATAATATAAAATTAATATTATTAAAAATTATTTTATAATAAATAAATATTTAAAATAATTTTAAATTTATAAATTTAAAAAATAAATATAATTAAAAAATATATAAATATTTAAAATTATTAATAAATATTGATTAAATTATAAAGATTATTAAATATAAATATAAAATAATAATAATATAATATTTATATATAATTATTAATAAAAAAGTAATAATATATATATATAAAATAAAAATATATTATATTTTAATATATAAAAATTTATATATTTAAATAATTATTAAATATAATAATAATAAATAATTAAATTAATAAAATAAATAAAAATAAAAATAAATATAAAAATAAAATAAAATAATAAAATATAATAATAAATTAAAAAATTAAAAATATTATATATATTATTTATAAAAAAATCTATAAAATAAAAATAATAATAAAAAAATTTTTTATAATTAAATTTAAAATAAATTATAAATATTTATATTAAATATTTAAATGTATAAATAATAATAATAATATTATAAATACAAATTAAAATATAAAAATAAAAAATAATAAATAAAATTAAATATATAATATATAAAATATATAAAAAAAAAAGAAAAAAAATATAAATAATATAAAATTATTAATTAATTAATAAAAAATAATAATATATTTTATAATAATAATTATTAATATAAATAAAATTAATAAAAAAAAAAATTACTAATTTATATAAAATATAATAATTATATAATTAATTTAAAATATTATTTATTAAAATAAAATAATAAAAATTATTAAAAATATTAAATATATATTATATTATAAAAAAATTATAATAAAATAAATTAAATTTTAAATATTATTATATAATTATAATTTTATAAAATAAAATATTAAAAAATATAAAATAATATTATTTTTTATTATTATTAATTTATTTATTATTATATTAAAATTAAAAATTATATTATAAAATAATAAAAAAAATAATATTAATAAATTATTATAAAAATAAATATTATTAATTTAATTAATAATATATAATATAATATTAAAATTTTTTAATATAATAATAAATATTAAAATTTAAATAAAATATTAAAATAAAATTAAATTATTTTATTAATTTAAATATTAAAAAAATATATAAATAAAATTATAGATTTATAAATAAGTAAAAATAAATAATAAAAAATAAAAATTAAAAAAAATAAAATATAAATATTATATAATAATAAATATATTAATATATAATTTATAATTATATAAATATTTTATTTAAAATATTATATATAAATATTTAAATATTTTAATAATATTAAAATTTATATTATATATATTTATATAAAATAAAATAATTAACTTTTTAAATAAATATTTATAAAATAATAAATATAAAATATAATAATAATAATTATTAAAAATATAAAAATTAATAATGATATTAATAAAACATAATTTTAAATAAAAAAAAAAATATAAAAAAATAATATAAAAAATTATAAAAAATTTAAAAAAAATAAAATATTTAGATTATATTAAATTATATTATAAAGTTAATATAAATAATATTTAAGAATTAAAAAATTTTAAATAAATATATTATGAATTAAATAAAATAATTGTTAAAATATTTTATATAATATTTTTTATATAATTAAAAATAATATAATAAATTAAAATAAATAAAATAAAATATAATAATTAATATAAATATATTAAATATAATAATTTTTAATAAAATAATAAAATTAAATGATTAATATTTAATAAATTAAATTAAATAAATTTATAAATATAATTTTATAAAATAATACTAAATAAAATAATTTTTAATAAATATATATAATATTTTTTATAATATTAATTATTATAAATATATTTAAATATATTTATATATAAAAATTTAATAATAATATTATATAAAAAATATTAAATACAATATAAATTAATAAAAAATTTTTAAATTAAATTTATAATAATAAAAAATATAATATATAAATAAATATAAATTAATAATATATTAATTAAAAAATAATAAAATTAAATTATATATAAATAAATATAATTTAATATTATTATTAATAAATTAATATAATAAATATTAAAAAATAATTATAAATATAAAAATATGAAAAAATATAAAAAATATATTAAAAAAAAATAAAAAAAATTATATCATATTTTTTTAATAATATAAAATCTATAAAATTAAATAAAAAAAATAATTTATATAAAATATGTATATATTATTAAATAAAAATAATTATTAAAATAATTATTTAAAATATAAAAAAATAAATTATTAAATAATATATTATATATTAATTTATTAAAAATATTTTAAATAATAAAATAATATTTTAATAAGATAAAATATTTAAATTAATATTTTATTAAATAAATATAATAAATACAATATATAAAATTATTATATTAAAATATTAAAATAATATACTATTTAATATATAAATATAATAAATATATATAACTTTAAAAATTAAAAATTAATATATTATAATAAAAATAATAAAATAATATTATTTTCAAATGATTTTTAATAATATAAATATTAAATAAAATAAAAATATTTTAAAATATTAAAATATTAATATTTATTTAATAATTAATAATATAATATATTATTTATAAAAAAAAAAAAAAAAAAATATATAAATAAAAAATATATATATATATTATTAAAATATAAATTAAAAATAAAAAAATATTTTAAAAATTTATATTAATTAATATAATAATAAATAACAATATTTTATTATATAATATTTAATAAATAATTAAAAAAATTATTAATAAATTAAAATATTAAATTAATAATATATTTATAAAAAAAAATTTAAATAATAATATATAAATAAATTAAAAATAAAAATAAAAAAATAATTATATAAAAAAATTATATAATAATAATATATAAATTTTAATAATATTAATATATATAAAAATAAAATAAATTAAATATTTTAATATAATAATAAATTAATAATAATAAAAAATTAAAAAAAAATAATAAAAATAATTTATTAAATTAATTATAAAATTAATAAAATAATTAAAAAAATAAAAAATATAAAAAATTTAATTTATAATTAATAAATATAATTTATAATATATACATAAAAATAAAAAATATATATAATATATAATATAATAAATATTTAATTTAATTAATATATAATATATATTAAAAAAAAAATAAATTATAATATATTATAATAAAAATAAATATTAAAATAAATAGATTTAAAAATATATATTTTTAATTTAAATAATATTATAAAATAAAAAAATATTAAAATTAATATAATTTAAATATAAAATAAATATTATAAATATAAATATAATATAATATATAAATATTTTAAAATTATAAATATAAAAATTTATAAAAATTAAAAATATTTAAATTTAATAAATATATATATATAAAATATATAATAAATATAAAAATAAAATTATTATATATATTATATAATATTAAATTAAATTATTAAAATAAAATTTTTAAAAATTAAATAAATAAAAATTAAAAATTTATATAATTAAATAAAATAAATAAAAATATAATTTAAATATAATTTTAAAAAATTAAATAATTTTAAATATAAAATAATATATAATATTTAAATATGTTAAAAAATTATAAAAAAAAAAAAATAATACTACTAATAAAAAAGAATAAAAATAATAATATAATAATAAAATATATTAATTTATAATATAATTAATTATTAAAAAAAAATTATAATATATTAATATATTAATATATAAATAAATAATAATAATTTTATTATAATTATTATAATATTTGAAATAATAATATATAAAATAAAATTTATAAATACTAATAAATAAAAATATATAATTTTTTATAAATAAATATTATATTAAATAAATTAAAATTATATAAATTTATTAAATAATATAAAAAATTATAAATATTAAAATAAAAATTAATAAAAAAATTTATAAAATAATAAATTAAATAATATTTAATATAATATTAAAAATATTTTATTTAATAATATTAATATTAATATTTAAAATATTAATTATTTAAAATATAATATTATAATATTATTTTTAATTAAATTATAAATAAATAAAATAATATTAAATTTCAAAATTTATATTAAAAAAATAAAATAAAAATATATTTATTTTAATAATATATATATATAAATATAATAAATTAATATATTAAATAAAAATTATGATAAAAATTTATAAAATAATAATTTTTTATAAATAATAAATTAATTTATATATATAAATTTAATATTTAATAAATTAATTAATAAATATATATTAAATAAAATATTAATTAAAAAAAGAATATAATTAAAAGATTTAAATATAAAAATAAAATATATAAAATTATTAATTTTATAAAATAAAAAAAATAATATTAATATATATTAATTATAAAAATTTTTAATAAAAATAAAATATAAAAAAAAAATTAAAAAATATATATTTAATAAAATTAATAATATAATAAATAATTTATTAAAAAAAAATAAAATTGAAATATTAAAATTAACAAATAATAATATATTATTAATAAATATAAATAATATTTTTAAATTAAAAAATATAAAATAATATAAAGAAATTAAAAAAAAAATTATAAAAAAATATAAATTAATAATATATTTAAATATATAAAAAAAATATTAAATAAATATTATATTAAAATATAAATAATATTTATGAATATAAATATTAATATATTAAAATTAAAAATATATAAATAAAAATTATTATAATAATTTAAAAATATAAATTTTATATAAATAAATTATAATAAAAATAAATATAAATTTTAAATTAAATATATATAAATTTATATAATATAATAAAATTAAAATATAAAATAATTTTTAAAAAAAATTATATAAACTAATAATTAAATATATAATATTATTATAATTTAAAAATATATTTTATAATATTTTAAAAAAATAATTTAAATAATTAAATATATAAATTATATATTATAAATATTAAATAAAAAATATTAAAATAAATAATATAAAATATAAAATTAAATATATTTATATATAATTATATAAAATAAAAAATAAAATAAAAAATATAATTTAATAAAAAATAAATATTAATAATAAATAAAATAAAATTAATATATATAATATTTAATTAAAAAAAAAAATAATAAAATAAATAAATATTATAAACATAAATAATATTATATATATATAATATTATTAAAAAAATATAATAATAATAAATAAATAATAAAATTATAATAAAATAATAAAAGTAAAAAAAAAATATTTAATTATTAATAATTAAATTAATTTAACTTAATTAAAAAATTTACAAAATAAAAAAAAAAAAAAAAATATAAAATTAATTTAAAAATATTAATTATTAAAAAATTTAATAATATTATGTTATTAATATAAAAAAAAATATAATATTATATTATATATTTTTTATTCATTAAATAAAAAAAAAAATTAAAATATATTAATAAATAAAATAATTTTTTTAAAATAATAAATAAATTAAAAATATAAAATAAATTAATAAATAAAAAATATAGATTAAAAATAATATATGAATAAATATAATTAAAAAAAAAAATTATAAAAAAAATATTTTTAAAATTAATTAATAATAAAAATAATAATAGTATATTAATATATTAATACTTAATAATTATAATTCATAAAAATATATATAAATAAAAAATAATAATATTATTTAATAAATATTAAAAATAATTATTAATAAAATATAATATATATTATAAATGTTAAATAATTAAATAAAAATTTATTATATAATAATTTAATTTAAAAATTTATATATATATTTATTAAATTAAAATAATTAAAATATAACATATTATATAATAATAAAAAAAATTAAAAAAAAAAATAAAATATAAAATATAAAATATTATTAATTAAATATTAAAAAATTATTATATTAAAATAAATAAAATAGATTATATAATAGAAAAAATAAAAAAAATAATTATATTAAATAATAATAAAAAATTTAAATTAATAATGTATAATTAAATTATAAAAAATTAAATTAAAAAATATTTTAAAATATATATAATATATATATTATATTAAAAAAAAAAAAAATGATATATTAAAATATAAATTATTAAATAATATAAAAATAATAAATAAATATTATTAATAATATATTTATATATAATTATTATAATATTATTAATAAAAAATTATTTAATAATATATTAAAAAATAAATATTAATAAAATAAATTAATAAAAATATATAAATAATAAAAAATAATAATAAAAATGTTTAAAAAGTTTAAATTAAATATTTTAATATTTTTAATTAATAAATATTTATAATATTATATAAAAAAACAAAAAAAAAAAAATTAAATAATATAAATAAATAAATAAATTAAAAAATATATTAATATAATATTATAATAATTTAATTAATTATTATTAATAAATTATAATAATAAAAATATATATTGATAATATATAATTTTAAAAAAATTTTAATTACATAAATATTCTTAATAAAAAAATGAAAATAATTTAATATAACAAAAAATAATAAAAATTAAATATAAAATAATTAAAGATAAATATTAAAATAATAATTTATTTATTATAAAATAATATATATATTAAAAATTATAATTATTAATATAATTTTAAAATATAAATATTAAATTTTACAAATTATATATAGTTAAAAATTATATTAAAAATAATATAATTTTATTAAAAATATATAATAAGTAAATAATATATAATATATAAAAAATTTATATTTAAAAAAAATATAATATTATATTTTAAAATAATAAATAAAAAATTAAATATAAATATATAATTAAATATAATGTAAATATTAAATTTAAATATAATAATAAAAAATATTATTATAAATAATTTATAATAATTAATAATAAAATTATATTTAAATAGTTAAATAATAAAGTATATAATAATAAATATATAATATAAATAAAATATAAATAATAAAAATATAATTTAAAAAATTATAAAATAATATTTTATATAGATTAATATATATAAAAAAAAAAATAAAAAAAAAATTAATTAAAATTTAAAAATTTAATTTTATTATATATAATAACTATATAATAATTTAAATATAATTATATAAAAATATTTAAAATTAATATGATAATTATATAAAGATAAAAAGATAAAATTTAATTTTAAATATAAATAAATTTAAAGTAAATAAATTAAAAAATATATAATAAAAAATTTATTAATTATAATATTATAATTATTTAAAAATATTAATAAATAAAAAAAAAAATAAAAATATAAAAATAAATAAAATAAAAAAAAATAATTAAAAAAATAAATAATTAAATAAATAATATAATTATTATAAAAAAAATTTTAATATATAAAATTTTTTAATGATTATTATAAAAATAAATTTATAAAATATAAATAATAATAATAAATAAAAAATAATATATATATAAATTTTAATTAAAATATAAATAAAAAAAAATATATTTAATTAAATAAATTTTAAATTATTTAATATTATAAAAATCTTAAAAAATTAATAATTATAAAATATAATATAAATAAAATAAAAATAAATAAATATAATAAATAAATTAAATATATAATATTTATTTATTTATAACAAAAACAATAAAATTAAAATTTAATTAATAAATAAAATATTATATTTAATATAATATAATTAAAATATAATTAATTTAAAATAATAATTTAAATAAAAAAAATAATAAAAAATATAATTATATTAATATTTAAACAAAATAATTATATAAAATTTAAAATTAAATAAATAATTAAATAAATTATAAATATTATAAAAAAAAATTATAAATTAATATAAATAAATTAATATAAAAATTTAATATTATTAATAATTATAATATAAAGAATAATAATATTTTAAATAAAAAAAAATTAAAATATATATTAATTATTATAATTTAAATTATATAAAAATATAATTTAAAAAAAATAATTATAAATTAATAAAATAAATATATAATATTTAAATATAATAATAATATTATTAATATAAAATAAATAATATTATAGATAAAAAATTTAATATATATATTAAATAAAAAATATATTAAAAAAAATAATAAAAAATTAATAAAATAATATAATTAAATATTTATATTTAATTATAATAATAATATATATACATTTATTAAAAATATTTATTATAATGATTTTAATTAATATTTTTAAAATAATAAAATAATATAATATATTAAATAATTAAAAAAAAATAATAATAAAAATAAAGAATAAATTTAAATATTAATAAAAAGTTAAATATATTTGTATTAATTAAATATTATTATTAAAAAAATTATTATATCATAAAAAAACAATTATTAAAATATAAATATATATAAAAAAATATAAATATATAATAATAATTATAGAAAAAAAATTTAATTAAAAATATAAAAAATATATAAATTAATAAATTATATAAAATATAATATTATTAAAATATATTCCATAAAATTTATTTAAATATATTATTATATATATAAATATTAGTTATATTAATAATAATTAATAATATAATATAATTTAAAATAATTATATATTAATTATATAATAATTTAATTAAAAAATTTAATTAATATATAATAATTAATTAAATAATTTAAAAAAATAATAAAAATTAATATAATATATTTATAATATAAAATAAATAATAATATAAAAATATAAAAATAAATTTTAGTATTAATAAAATAATTATTAAAAAGTAAAAAATTTATATAAAAAAATAATAAAATATTATAATAATATTAATAATATAATTAAAAAATATTTAAATAAAAAATATATAATATAATAATTAAATATAAAAATAATTAAAAATAAATTATTATTAAAATTTAAAAAATATATATAAAAATAATAATAAATAAAAAAAAAATTAATAATTTAATTAAAATAAAAATATATAATTTATAAAAAATAAAAAAAAATATAAATATATAATAATTATTAATATAAAAATTATAAAATAATAAAATTATATTTATATATTATATAAAAAAAAAAATATTAAATATTATTTAAAATATATAATAAATAAATTAAAAAAATATATATTATAATATAAATATTTATAATTTTATTTATAATAAATTAATTAATAAAAAAATTAATAATTAAAAATTAAATTATTTAAAAAATTATTATATAAATTTTAATTTATAAATTAATAAAATTATTTATTATTTATTAAAATATTATAAAATTATTTAATAAAATATAATATTTAATAATAAATATAATAATATTAAATAAAATAATTAAATAAAAAATATATTAAATTATATATAAAATAATTTTAAAAATATAAAAAAAAAATTAAAAAATATTAATATATTAATAATATATCATAATTTATATTTAAATAAATATAATATAAAAATTAAATATATAAAAATAAAATAAAAATTATAATATAATAAATTATATATAATATATAATTATAATTTAAATAAATTATTATGAAAAAAAAATTAAAAATAATTATTAATATTTATATAAAAAATTAGTAATAAAATATAATATAATTTTATTTAAAAAATAAAATAAATTTATATAATATAAATAACAAATTATTTTATATATTTAAATTCAAAAATAATTTTATATAAATTAATAATTAATATAATTTAAATAATAAAATATATATATAATAAAAAAATAATACTAAATAAAAAAATTAATATTAATATAAATAAAAATTAAATTATTTAAAATTTTATAATTAAAATATTAAATATAAAAATTAAAAAAAATAATATATTAATTATAATATTAAATATTCAATTAAATTAAAAAAATAAAAAAAAATTATATATAAAAAATAAAAAAAATAAAATAAATAAATTAAATATAATTTAAATATATATAATTAAAAATAAATAAAAAATTATTAATATTTAAAAAATATATTATATTATTAATATAAATATAAAATTAATAATTATTTTTAATAATATATAAAATAAAATATTTATAAAATAATACTAATTATTAATATATATATATATTAAAATAATATAAAAAAAATATAAAATATATAAATAATAATATAATATTTTTAATAAAAAAATAAATATATAAATAATATAAAATAAATAAAAAAATTAAAAATATTATTAAGTTAAAAATAATAAAATTATTTAAAAATATTTTAAATATAATTAATAAAAATATATTATTTTAATATATATAATAATAATATTTAATATTAAAAAAAAATATATATTTTTAATATATTTAAAAATATTATATAGATAAAATAATTAAAATTTATTAAATTTTTATAAATATTAATTAATAAATATATTAAAAAATTATTATATAATAAAATTATTATAAATTATATTATATAAATAATAATATAATTTAAATATAAAATTCATTAAATATATAAAAAAAAATTAATAAATTATTAAAATTAATTAAATATATATATATAAAAAAATATATTATATAATATAAATATTATTAATAAAAATTTTAAAATATTATAAATAAAAATTATATAATAATTATATAAAACTATAAGTAATTTAATAATTAAATAAATAAAATAAAATAAAATAATAATAAAATATATTATTAATATAATAAATTAAATTTAATTAAATTTTTAAAAAAAAATATATAAAATAAAATAAAATATTAAAATAAATATAAATATTTTATAAAAATTATTATAAAATTATTAATATAAATATAAAATAAAATATAATAATACATTAAATTATAAAAATATATTTAATAATAATTTAAATATAACATAAAAATATACTTATAAATTTATTTTCACCAAAAATGTTTTATTAATATAATAAAATATTAATAAATAAAAAATAATTAATATAAATAATATAAAATATAAAATATATAAAAAAAAATATTAATTAATTTATTAAATATAATATAGTATATAAATTATTAATAATTGAATAATTTAATAATATTTTAAAATTAAAACTAAAATAATATTTACTATAAAAAAAAAATAAGATTTAAAATATTTATAAATAATAAAAAATCAATAATTATATATTAAAAAAATTTTATAAAAATATAAAATATTATTTAATTATAAAAATAAATTAATATTATAAAATTTATATATAATAAAAAAAAAATAATAATTTAATAATTATAATAAAAATATTTATATAAATATATTATTAATATTTAAAATAAAAAATTATAAATATTAATAATAAAATTATAATTTATAAAAAATATAATTATATAAAAAATAATAATAAAAATATTTAAAAAAAAATAATTAAATAATAAATTTAAATATAAATAATAATAATTATTTATTATAAATTTTATTAAAAATAAAATTTATAAATATAATTATAAAATTAAATATAATAAATTAAATATTTATATTATTTTTAAATTAATTAATTAATAATAATTAAATATTAATAATTTAAAAAATTTAATAAAAAAATTATAATATATATATAAAAAATATAAATATATATTTTAAATTTAAATAAAATAAAAATAACATTAAAAATATAATAATTATATAATAATATATGATATAATATAAAAAATAAAATAATTAAATTATAAAATTATTAATATTAAATATATTTTAATAATAAATTAAAAATATAATAAATTAATTAAATATTTAATTAATATAATAAAATTTTATAAATTAAAAAATATATTAAATAATAAATTATTAATTATAATAAAGATATAAATAATTAAATACAATATAATTAAAAAAAAATTTTTAATAAATTAAATAAAATATATATATAAAATAATATTTATAAATATAAATAATTTTAAAATAAAACAATAAATATAAAATAATAATATAATAAATAATATTTTAATAATATATAAAAAAATTTTATATATTATAAATTATATAAAATTTAATAATAAATAAATTATATAAAATATAAATTATAATAATATAAAAAAAAAATAAATAATTAAAAGAATTAATAAATAAATTATAATAATTTATAAATAAAATTAAAATAATAATAAATAATTATAATAATATATAATAGTTTTTATTATTATAAAGTATTATTTTATTTTAATTAATTAAAGTAATAAGATAATATTATAATAGAATATTATTATATATTATATTAAAAAATAATATAGAATATATAAATTATAAATAAATAATTAATTATAATATAATAAAAAATTTAAAATAATATATATATTTTATTATATTAAAATTATAAATTAAAAAAATAAATATTTATAAAAAATATTTATTATTATAAAAATATTAAAAAAAAATATAATATTTAATTATTAATATTATATAAATTTATATTTTATTTTTAATATAAATTTAAATTTAATTAAATAATAATATTTATAAATAATAAATTAAAAAAATAAAAAAAAAATAATATAAAATAAAATAATATTTATATTAAATAAAATAAAAAAAAATATAAGATATTATTAATGAATTATTATTAAAAATTAAAAGAAATATATAATAAAATATATATATATTTATATAATATATATTATTAAAAAATTTATATAAATAAAAAAATATACTTATAAAATATTTAGATATAAATATTATATTAATTAAATTTATAAATATTTATTTATAATTAATAAAAATTTAATTAAATATAAATATTAATTTTATTTATAATATAATAAAAAATTATAATAAATAATTAATATTAATAACAAAAATAAATATAATTAAATATTTTAAAAAATTTTTAATTATTTATTAATAATAAAATATATATATATATATTAATATATTTTATATAATTAAATTATATTTAAAAATAATTATGTTAAAATATAAAAATTTAATAATATATAAATAATAAAGTTATTTAAATAAAATATAAAATTTTATTTAAATAATAAAAAAATTAGAAAAAAATATAAAATTTAAAAAAATACATTATTATAAATAAAAAATTAAAAAAAAATAAAAAATATATAAAATAAATATTATTTTATAAAAAATATAATAAAAATTATAATATAAAAAAATAAAAAAATATTTTTAAAAAAAATATAAAATATTAATAATATTATTTTTAAATAAATATATATTTATATAATAAAAAAAGTAAAAAATAATAATTAAAATAATTAAATTAAATTAAATATATAAAATTTATAATAATTTATATAATTATATATTATATAAAAATAAATAAACTATAAATTTATAAATTAATTAATTATATAATTAAAAAAAATTATAAATTAAAATATATTTTAAAATTTAATTAAATAATTATTAAAAATTATTAATAAATAATATCGATAATAATTAATTAGATAAGTTTAAAATATATAAAAATTATATAATATTTATATAAATTAAATTATAAAAAAAAATATTAAATTATATAATAAATAAAAATTATTTAAAATAAATAATAAAATAATTTAAAATTTAATAATTTAAAATATATATTAAAAATTTTTAAAATAAAAAATAATTAAATAATTTTATAAATATTAAAAATTAATATAAATATAAAATATAATATATAATATTTTTATAATAAATTAATTTAATTAATATAAATAATTAATAATAATAAATTTATTAAAAAATTATTAAAATATTATAAATAAATTAATTATATATAAAATAATATTAATTATAGTTAAATTAATATAAATAAAATAAATATAATAATTATATAAAGATATAATTTAATAATTATTTTTAATAAAAATAATAAATAAATATATTATAAAAAATATTAAAATTAAATATAATTAATATATTTAATAAATAAAAATATAAATATATAATTTTAATAAATATAATAATAATATTTTATATTTAATAAAGATTAATAAATAAAATTAATAAATATAAGTTAATATAAATAAAGAAGTAGAATATATAAAATAAAGTATAATATAATAATTAAATATATAATAATTAATAAAATTAAATAAATAATATTAAATTTAAAAATATAAAAAAATAAATTATTATATATATTATTTAATAAAAAATAATAATAAAAAAATTATAATTAATAATAATATATATAAATTTTTAAATTATTTATAATTAAATATTAATTAAATAGATTTTATATAATTATAAATAAAATATATATTATTAATAAAAAATATATATATTATAATTAATAAAATAAAATATAAAAAATTAAATTATATATTATAGAAATGAAAAAATATAATAAAATTTATTAATAATTATATATATATATATAATATAGAATAATTATATAAATTAATTTATAATAAATAATAAAAAAAAAATAAAATAGTTATATAAATTAAAATTTAATATATATCTATAAAAAATTAATATTAAATTAATATAAAAAAATATAAATATTTAATATAGTAATTAAATAAATATTAAAATATTATATATATTAAAATTTTTATATAATAAAATATATAAAATAATATTAAATTATAAATGAAATTTAAATATATTATATTAAAAATAATTATATAATAATATTTAATTTATTAATATATAAATTAAAATAATATTTATATATAATTAAATTTTATATAAATAACATAAATTATATTATATAATAAATAAGAAAATAAATATTTATTTAATTATTTTAATATTAATAATTTAAAAAAAATAAATATAAATAATTTATAATAATTTAAATATTAATTTATTAAAAAAAAAATAATATTAAAAAAAATTATTTATAAAATTTAAAATTATATAAAATATTTAATTATATTATTAATATAAATATATATAAAAAAAAAAAATAATATTTAATAAAATATTATTAAGACATTTACTTGTTTTCTTTGTAAATTATTTAGAATAACAACTAACTGGTGATATAACATGGTAATCAAGATGTTTATAGCAAAATATAAGTAATGAAAGTATGAGAAAGATTATAAAACCTTAAAGATGAAGTATGGAAAGGTTATCTAGTTTAACACCTAAATCAAACCCCAAATTATGTTTGATTACTACTTAACCCATTAGAACTTCTTGAAATACCCTTGAAAAATATCAAACACAAATTTATTCTTGTTTTTATTAGGCGAGTCAATTGTTTTGGTATGTAAGTGAAGAGAGAATGTGTTTTTCTAATTAAGGTCAAGGTGCTAGTTCTTATAATCAACAAAGCATGGTTTTTATTATTTGTTTAATAATAGGGAACACACATGAATGACAAATAAAGAGTGTGTGTGTCGTAGGATTAGGGAGGAAGAAAATGGATTGCTTGCAACTTTGGTTATAACCATTAGTCCTTGTGTTTTACATGGTTAACCATAATTAATAAAATCTATATAATATGTATTATGGATAGTGAAAGTGGATGGTGGGAATGATTTTAGGGGGGAATGGATGTTTAAATTTTGAGTAATAGTATAAGTGTAGGTATTTGATTAAGTATGAAGATTTGGTATGGTTTACATGCATGCATAAAGGTTCATAATGCAAAATGTAAGCGTTTTACGTAAAACTGGCAAAATAAAATATGAAAACTTATAAATTTCCCTTGTAATAGTCATGCAACACATATTTGACGTAAACTTATATTTGTTTAATACCGGCTTACGTTAAATGTTGATTTCCAGTTTACGCGATTTAACTTAACGGTTAATATTAAAAGTAAACAAGTGAAGGTTCAAAGTAAATAGTTTTGAGTTTATTGACGTAAAATGACCTGAAAATGTGGATTGTCATAGTACTCCTGTGTTAAAAGAATTTTGTCCCGAGATTCAAGTTGAGTGACTTCCGGAGTGGTGTTGACGAAGAGGTGCGGGTACTTGCTGCGGAATACTTACCTTAATCCTCCTAAAACGTGGTAACCAACTTCGTTTTCGTAATGCATAGAGTATTATCGGTACCGGTTTCAACTCCTTGTTTATACCATGAAGATTTTTGTTCTCAACATTCTCATTCTTAATTGCTTCAGCTTGAGCGTTCAAGATTTGCAACGACAAATTTAAATTTTTCGTCATGACCAAAGTTCGACTCTTAGTGACTTTCTTCGTTCCTTTCGGCTTAAAGCACCAGTTACAATATTTTCCCTTCTAGGGTGATAACGAATCTATACCTATGATGGCGAATAACTACTAAGTTTTACGGTATTACGTCGATGCTGAATGGGTGATTTAGAAAATTCCTTGATGGCGGCTAAACTCGTTGGTGGATTGTCCTAGAGTGACTAGTGACGCGTCTTGACTTTTCGACATAGGATTTGGCGTAAGATGATGTCGACTCCATGCAGTAAGGTGTCGTGAGGGTCTACTTAGTTACTATGCTTACTAATTCAGTTTCCCGTGACAAACACGTTTTATAGATACGCACACAATTTTTTTTGCTTTTCGAGGATATAAGTAGAAAATTGATTTTGACACAATTTTAAGGTGACTACTCTTAGCATAGCATGGTCTTTCTTAAATTAGACATAGGTGATCAGGCTATGTATAATTGAGAACTAACGATGCAATGCTTATTTTCGTCAAACTAGTTGTTAATAAAAATAATGCCTAAAACATTATTGATATTTTTTGTCTTCTCTACGTTTTGATAATCACAAAATTTAAAAACGCTCTATGTAAAATTAAACGTAAACATGTAATTAGCCGTAAATTTTCATTTTGAAAATTAATCACTTAAAAGTATGAATAAATAAATGCTTAATTTATGTGTGATCCAAGGAATTCTTATTTTTCCTAAACCTTGCATTTTTATAAAATGTAACAAACATTTTAAAAACTTATAGAAAATATTTTTGTATTTATAAGAAATGTTTTATTCAAAATAAATATTTTGAATTTAGAATTTCCCCCTAAAATTGAATAAAACTGATCCAAAAAACACCTCCTCTGGAAAAGACAAAAATGGGAGCGTCATACTATGGGCGGCCCCCTTAGTGATAAGGGGGCCAACAAGGGAGATAAGGGGGCCAACCATGTAAAACGGCTCCCAGCTTTGCCTATAAATAGTGGACTGTTCCCCACAGATTTTTCACCTTTTGCACTCATTTTCTTTCTGTTCAAAATCAGTTTATATATCTCCTACAATCCTTTGATCATTTAATCCTAAGCATTTGTTTCCAAGTCATTCAAGCTTAGATCTGCAAGTGCAAAAGAAGAATACTTCTTATCATCAAGTTACGAAGTATTATAGCTTAGTTCGTGTTTACGTAACATTATGTTGTATGTTGTAATTCATTTATATCTGTTGTGATTGTGTGTAATAGTTAGATCGGGTTGATCATGTTAGCACTTAGGTGAAGTGAATCCTTGTAAGGGGGGTTAGTATTTTAGGCCTCAAAATACAAGTGTGTGGTAGATTGGTTCTAGCTAAGATTCGGACTCGACATTTGGCTTAGTGCCAGAAATTGGTGTAAGCTACTTGTGTACGATTTTCTCCGCCTAAAGGAAGTTTGCTGACATAGTGAAGAGAACTCTCGAGTTGGGTGCTCGAGGAGTGAAGAAGGGCGAAGAGGGACTTCGTTACCGAACCACTATAAATCCTTGTGTTGTGGTTTGATCTTTCTAACTCTTATCTCTTGTCTTACAAGTTTACATTATTAATTATTGTCATTTATTTACGTAACTAGATTGTTCATATTGTGTATACATTGAGATCACATAAACTCGAATCTAACTTTTTATATACAAACGATAAATAAATTTAAAAAGCGGTAAACTATTCAACCCTCCTTCTAGTTTCCACAATTTGTATTAGAAGCCACGTCCAACAAGATTTTTAAAATAAATTGTATTTTAAAACTTGAATCGATCTATGGAATTGGAAAAATATTTAGAAGGGCAATCTATGCAAAAACCACCACTATTTAAAAGTGATGGATTTGTTTATTGGAAAAATAGATTCGAAACTTATGTGAAATTAAAAGATCTAGATCTTTGGCATGTTATTATCTATGGTGATTTTCCTCCCACTCAAAATAATCCCGAAACTAAAAAGGATGAAATTGTATCATTTGACAAACAAAGCGATGATCTTAAAAAGAAACTTGCTAAAAATAATGAAGCTAAAACGGTAATTTATAATGCTTTGCCACGTAAAGAATACGAAAGAATTTTTATGTGTAAAACCGCAAAAGAAATTTGGGATACTTTATTAATCAATCACCAAGGCAATAGTCAAGTCAATGATAACAAAATAGTTCTTGTTCAACAATATGAAAATTTTATGATTCCAAAAGAGGAATCGATAGATAATGCTTTGGCTAGATTTAACACTATCACTACTAGTCTAAAAGCACTTGATGAAGGTTTTTCTAGCAAGAACTATGTTAGGAAATTTCTTAGGGCGCTTCATCCTAAATGGCGTGCAAAAGTCACGGCTATTGAAGAGTTGAAGGATTTGACATCACTATCACTTGACGAACTTATTGGAAACTTGAAAGTTTATAAGGTGATAATAAAGAAAGATTCTGAAATGGTCAAAGGCAAAAGAGAACAAAATAGATCTCTTGCTTTGAAGGCCAAAAAGGAATCTAGTGACGAATATAGTTCGACCTCCGATAGTGAAGACGAAGAATATGCCATGACCGTGAGAGACTTCAAGAAGTTTTTCAAGAGACTAGGAAGATTCGTAAGACAACCACATAATGAAAGAAAGTCATCCCAAAGAAATAAAGATGGCAAAAGCGAAAGAAAATGTTTTAAATGTGGAGATCAAAATAATCTCATCGAAGAGTGTCCAAAACTATCAAGAAACTACAATCAAAGAGCCTTCGTTGGAGGATCATGGAGTGAAAGCGACAAAGATGAAGAAGAAAAGACTAAAGACGAAAATGTCTTATGGCTTAAGATTAATGTGGTTACTTTCTGAAACCGAATTATTTACGTGAGGAGCCAATCATCATTAGAATAAAAAGACTTAGATAGTGAATATAAATCGTATGCAAAGTAGGTCTAAAAGTCATGGCTTAAAATTAAATCTCTAAAAACAAATTAAATCATTGAAAATATGTAAGTACTAGAACTAAAAAATAAACTATCTAAATTATAAAAAGGTAAAGAGGTCAATGAAGAATGTAAAATATGTCAAGAACTAAAAAATAAACTAGCTTAAGGAAGAAATTTCTAAGCTTAATCAATTTAATAATAGTAGTCAATCGCTTAAGAAAATGTTAAGTCTTCAAAAACCCTTCGGAGATAAATCGGGGCCTTAGGATTTAATTTACCAAAGGAATTCAATAGTGAGTCTCAAACAAGGTAACTTTTTAATGTCACAAGTGGTTAGGTTTAAGAAAAAGAATTGTATAATTAAAAACTAAAGTCCAAGACCAAAATTTATGGTTATAAGCAGTACTAAAATACCCATTGCAAGCGACGACGAAGTAAAAAGTTTTTATAAACCTTCCTTAAAACCCGGAGTTGGATTTACTAAACCTAAAATGAGATCCAAAACTCCTCCTCCAAAAAGAACTAATAATCCTCAACCTCGGTCAAAAACACCACAACCTAGGAGAGATCAAGGTAGACAAAATTACCCTAATAATAATCATTCAATGTGGAATTATTCACAACAACCAAACTTCTCTCCGTGGGGAATATGTCCACCCTATATGTATCCGAATCAAATGCAACATACGCAAAACATGTTCGGGACTAACAACTTTGGACCCATGAGACATTGGGGACCAAGTGGTTGAGTCGTTACAACATTTTAGTGGAGTTGTTCATCAACATTTCTTAGAATTTGACGAGTGAATACATTCTTAAAATCTTATGACGGGTTTACCAAAAGATTTCTATTTCAAAGCTTGCTCACTTGAAGATGTTAAAGAAAACACATCATAGGCAAATGTACGCTTTCTTTCCCAACTACTTAGAATATAGATTATGTGCAAAGTGTTAAATGACTATGTGATATTATGTTACAAATAATATTTGCTAAACTAAAAGATTATAGTTAATAGAGTAAAGTTAAGCGTGTGGAAATAGTGTAGTCACTAGAAATGCCATTTGTTGGTTTTCTAGAATTAAGAGAGATTGTTCATTATGAACTCTTCTCTTACGTAGTTGAATTAGGATTCTCTACGTACCACTAGAAAATGGAAATCTTCTATGTCCACTTGTAGCGAACTCACGTAGATGAAGAAAAGTGAGTTAGTGGGTAATAATTAACATAGAAGTAGGATTAGTTTTTACATCTTACGCCGGAAAGGCATGACATCAAAACACTATGGATGAAACAAACTCCCTTCGACTATTACGTCCGCCTCCACTACACGTCTACAATCATCTACGTCTATCGGAACCGTCTTATCGAGTTTTGACTCTGTTCCATTATTCTATCGTCACGTATTAATCATCTCTCAAACACTCCAAATCATGACAGTTAATTATTTCATCCGAAGTAATTAATTCATTCAATTAACAAGAAGTTGATTGAAAACATCACTAAATCCTCGTTAAATCTTCTCTCGGCTTGACAACTTGATTACCTCATCCGAAGTAATCAAAGTATTTTTAATTAACGAAAGGTTAATTAAAATGTCAATTAAATTTCGTCAACATCTCTAAACCGCCTCTCGATCCAAAAATCTTGACAACTTAATTATTTCATTGGAAATTATTTAAGTTTACTTCACTTAACGAAAAGTTAACTAAAAGTTAACTAAAAGTGTCAAGTATTTTTCTCTCGTCTTCAACGTCTTTCTTTCGACAACTAGATTATTTAAAATAATATTACTAGTAGCTCCCGACGTATTTTGATAATTGTATATTTACAAAACTAGTCAAAATCGGAAAACAAAATTTTTTGTCGTCAAATAGGCGCCCCCCTTAATTTTAAAGGGACCGACCACTTAAATTCGCCAAACAGTCTTTCCCTCTACAAAACTCACTCCCAAACACTCCATTCCAACTCCTCCCTTCTTTCCCTGCTACTGTGTGACGAAAACACCATAACCAAAACCACAAAATCCAACCCCTAAACTCAAAATCAATCAAAATTCGCAAGAGGCAAACACCAACAACTCAATTAACAACACCTATTGTAAGATTCACCATACTTTTTTCTTTCAATTTCATTCAATTTTGCTCTTAATCAAAATTGGGTATTTTTCAATTTTTTTGTGTCTTTTATATTTTTATGATTTGGTCTAGGAAATTCATAACTATAATGATCCCCGTAGTAATAGGAATTCAAAATTTCCATTAGAATTGAATCATAAATTTTTGGAGTCAAAAATTTCATAAGAACACATTTACATTTTCAATTTTTTGTTAAATTCTCAAAATAAAAGGTTATACATTATTGATTCACGCTAAAAATACGTTAAAATGATCATACATTGATTATCAAAGAATACATAACTTAATATATATTTTTGAATCAATGGGTGAAATTTTATAAAAATAAAGGGGTGTTTGGTTCATATCCTAGGATTATAGTCTAGAGTCGAAATGACTATCACTATATTTTAATCACATGTATAAACACATAAATAACTTGTATAAGTCATCAAGATATATAATTCATATATATATATATATTGATACATTTGATAAAAACTACAAAATAAAGGGGCGTTTGGTTTAACGTTTTAGAACATGGTCTTGAGTCAAAACAAACACCATTTCATTTTCATCAAGTTTCTATGTATGAATCACTTTTAGTGGGTTTAGTTTTTGTTGGGGTTGTTTTGTGGTTTTGTTGTTGTTGTTAGGTTTTTGTGTTTTGTTTTTTGGGTTTTTGTTTGGTTTTTTTTTTTTTTGGTTCTTTTTTTGGCGTTTTTTTTTTTTGGGGTGGTATTAGGTTTTATTGTTGTTAGTTTGGTGGGGGGGGGTGATGTGTTTTTTTTTTTTTTTTTTTTTTTGGTAGGTTTTTTTTTTTGGTTTTTTTTTTTTTTGGGTTCTATTTTTCTTTTTTTTTTGGGTGTTTTGTTTTTTCTTTTTCTTTTGGGTAGTTGTTATTGGGTTTGGGAGGTTTTCGTTTACGGACAAGACTACGGACCTACACCAACATTTCTCAAGATTATGTTCTCAGAGGCTGGAGATGGTGTCACAAGGTACACGTGACGCCGTCACAATTCATCCCATGACGGTGTCACAAGAAAGCATGACGGTGTTAGCTCGCACGACCCATCCCAAAATCTAGAATATTCTACTTCACAACGGCATCGCGATTAAAACACGACGTCGTCGCAGCGATTTTTCTATATATACAAAACCGACATTAGGGTTTTATGTGTGTAACTTTAGAGTAAAAATAGAGACAAACCCTAGTTCGTTTGGCAGCTTATTAGGACGATTTTAGGGCTTCAAAACCCTATTGTACTCCTTCAATTCATGTTTTAATCAAGTAAGACTATCTTAATCATTCAATATGTCTTGTTGTTTTATTCTTTATTGTTTTTGCTTTACCTTTAACATGATTGGAACTCCTTATTGTATTCATTTATGATTGTACGAAACCTAGAATATAGATCTTAGTGATGTTGCTTCTTGTGATGAATATGCATGTTAGGCTTTAGAAAACCAACTTTTGTCTATATCGATGTTGATATGTCTAGGGAAACATGGTTGCGTAGAAAGGATATCATCGGTAACAGTCTTCATACTACCTTACTCTTAATATGGTTGATCCACTTTTAATATATTTCAAATGCATTTAATATACTCTTTGGGGCCTTGTAATAGTCTTCATACTACCTTACTTGTGAGTTGCCCTAACAGAATATTAAATAGACGGCGGGTTCGTGTAATCTGTTCATGACTTAGGAAATAATTACATAGATCATCACAAGTGTGACAAAGCAACAACACTAGGAGAAGCAATTTAGGGAGTAATACATGATTAAATGAATACAATCTTTTTATTATATTGGTATCACCATTAGCGTAGTTTATTATTTAGTTTAATAGCTAAAACCAACCAAACCTCTCAAACATATGATTTTACTGCTTTCTTATAAATATAAAAATACAAAAATAATCTTCTCTCAACCCCTAGAATTCTGTTAGACCGTGATCAAGCATTTCCAACCTATTCCCCTAGAGAACGAAAACAACCCTCGAGTCTTGCATATACTACTACTACAACGGTTAGGTACTCTGCCTAGGGAGTTGTAAAACTTCTTGTTGAAGTCCTTTACGATAACTGCATCAAGTTTTTGGCGCCGCTGCGTGGGGAATAGTTAGGTTTTGATCATAGTTTAACTTAGTTCTACTCGCTTGAATCCTTTTAAGTTTTGTAATTAAGGACTAACAATGTAATTGGATTCAAGTAATAAGGATTAATGAAGCAAGTAAGGACGAATGATAAATATGTTTGAAGTTGAGGGTAGATATTATAAAATCTGTTTAGGGCTTGTAACTCTAACCAAAAGTTCATGCCAACGGTGTTTCTCCTTTGTTGCTTTGCTAAACTGTGAGATTGACTCAAACCGCTTCTTAGTTGAATCAAACCGTGTGATGAAAGTGGTCATTAGTTTAGGTTGACTTGATTAGAAATCGTTGTTATTCAAATCGTTCCATCTATGTATCTAAACCACGTGCGTTGGGTTTTAGATCTCTGGGGACAAGCTTGAACTGAAAAACGCGGTATATGATAGTATCATTTCGGCTTGATTTGATATCATACGCGCGAAAACCTGTGTTGGTCAAATCGTTTTGTTTGCTAGTCAAATAGCTTAGGAAAAAAAATGATTTAAACTGCTTAAATCTAGGTCAAACGCTGGCTGTATGTTGTGTATTGGACTATCCGCTTAAGCTATTAAACAAATCGCTTGACATGAATGGTGTTCAAATTGCTGTATTGAATGCTCAAACTGCTGAGTATCAAACCGCTTTAAACCTGTTATAGTCTACTAAAAACCGCTTGAATGAGACTCAATCGCTAGAAATAGTGTCAAAACGCTTGGACCTATGCTCAAACCGTGGAAATATTACTCAAACCGCATAGAAGATTGTCAAACCGCCTGAGTTTAAGAGAAAACTCTATCTAAACAGGTAACGTTGTTCCTTCTAAAACTCTTTATTCCAAAATACCCACACACACATAATACAAAAACAATCAAAAAACCCAACAATAATATAATTTCAATATAAAACTAAAAATAGTTAATACAACATATAACATAAATAAAAACCTTCATCCAACCCCCCCCACCTACTCCTACAACCTAACACCTCTAACCAACTCATCCCCCCCCACCACCCCCCCCTCATTACAATAACATACTTCACTTAAAACAACCACATTCACATCCCTCAACCCCTCCCTCTTCCTCCTCAATCTTCTCCTCTCATTCCCCCAATAATCCCATACCCCTCACCTATCCTCCCCACAACAATATTTTTTATAAAACACCCCTATATAACTAACTTCATTTTTTTCAATACACAAGATAGATAAGATAAAATAAAGTCTCAAAATTATCATTTTTTAAGTGACTACTTCTCATCTTATAATTTTAATAACTATATATCGCTCTTATAATTCTAAAACTAACTCACTAACTCCCTACAAGATTTAAAAAATCAGCTATCCTACTCTCTTACCTGTAAAAAACCTCCAATTACAGTAAATTAGATACCTTAAACCTAAAAAAGAGCATACATACATTGTTCAAAACTATCAAATAACAACAAAAAAAATACAATCTAAAAAACCCACAAATAATAAAACAAAACATCACATACTCATCAAAATAGTATATATCAAATATCTCACTAAAAACAAACCACATCAATATTCCACAAAACACAAAAAAACACATAACACTCAACACACTAAAATAACATATAAAAAATAATTACACATACAAACCTCTAAACACACAACAACACACTCAATACAACGAAACTCAACACAACCGTCTCCACACAACTCACCATAAACCTCAATATACACCTACCTCTCACCCATAGAGAGAAAAAAAAAAACAATAGTCCATAACACTAAAAAAACAACTTACCAAACCACAAAAAACAAAATACTCCACTAAAAACAAAATAATCTACTCTCAACCTCTAACCAGCCAAAAACATATCAAAAACAAATCTAACAAATAACAAAAACTTCAATAAATACGATCCCCACACATCTTATCATAAACACTTAATCAACTCCCACACAAAAACCACTACCCACCCCAAACACCTCCACCCAATCTATAAAAAACACACTCACAACCACAACACAACCAAACCTCCTCTACAACAACTACTCACTCAAAAACACAATCAATTTCAACTTCAAACATACAATGAAAAAATCTAAATACAGATACAATAATAACCACCCCCAAACCCCCCCTATATATCCAACAACCAACAACCCTTTTCCATATCAAAGCACCTCACATCTCACTCTGCACCTCACAACACATATCTACTCTCATATAATATAGAGATAGAGATAGAGTCACATAGATGAACCATCTCACATCTTCCCCAATCATAAAAATAAATACACCACCACACATCACCACTCACCAACCAGAAAAACAATCATTAACTCTCTCTCAAAAAAATAACCCCCTCTCACACACTCAACAACCAATAGCACCAAAAAACAAAACAATACAGATATCATATACTAGTCTGACCTACTGACTCACTCATACCATAAAAACAATTCAAAATTCACGTAAAATCATAAACACCCACACATCAAATTTCTCACTCACTCACACAAACTACACCTCATACTCACACACACTCACCATCTCCACAAACACACCACCACCACCCCCTCACTTCAACTCACACCATACCCCCCCCCAACAAAACATCCTATACACAAACCCCACAACATTTACCCACAAAACTCTCACACAAAACAAAAAACAATATACCCTCACTCATCTCACTCCATATAATACAACATCCCCATGACCCACAACAAACACTCATACATACCCAATACCAACACCAACTCATGTCCAACTCCTCCTATCACACTCTCACACTTCACACTCCCATACACAATATACACACTCCAAATAAGAGACCAAACTAGCATACTATAAACAGTATCACCCTACAGACTCCATCACACCCACCATTCCAACTGACACTACAAACCAAACACTTCCAAACAAACTCAAATAATCACACCTAAAAATCCACAATAAACACACCTCAAAAAACTCATTTATATCTATTAATAGATATAATCACACACACAATAACCCCCACACCCCAAACTCATATTCCTTCCCAACCAAACAAAAAAAAAATACACACATACACCCCCCCCACCCCACCCAAACACCACCCAACACATAAAAAACAAACACACAAAAATCAAAAATAAAAAAAAAAATCCAAAAAACCACCACAACCTATCTTCCTCCCCTACCACAACCCAAAACCAACCTCAATCAATAATTCATACACCTGTCACATCATGTTATTATCATCATTTCCATAAGATCTCATAATAAATTCAAGTATCGTAATTGTAGATAGAACTCACTGAGATATAACCTACCTTTACTTAACATAGTGTAACTGTGCTCCCATCCACCAACACCACTAACACCCCCCCCCAACCCCCCCCCAAAAACAAGATACACCACACTCATATAGATCATCGCATATATATATATAACGTCATTTGTGTGTGTGTTAAACTCACACACACACACTCTCACTCTCTCTACGCAACCCCTATCTCAATTCCCACCCCAACACCCCTCAATCACCCACCCCACACAAAAATAACTCAAAATATAAAAAATACCCAAATACATAACACTCATCCCCCTACACACCAACAATAATCACTCAACCTCCTTTCACCCTCTATCTGTTAAATTCCTTATCTATCTCCTTTACTTCGCGCTCACACAGAAATTCGCTCACAACAATATAACACCACACACAAACTACCCATTCTTTGCTCTCTATATCTACCCAAAACCCCTAAACCACTCCTCGACGCCCCACACCACAAATGTCTTTGCTGCTATCTTGACACCCACACACACACTCGACCTCAGATCACTGTGTGTGTATATAGAGAGAGATGTGTGTGACGCACTTGCTCCTTTTCTAGTAATCGTCCCCGCCGACCTAAATACACTACACCAAAATCACATTACTAAATCTCCCTCACCATTCCCCACCCCCCACCCTTCCCAAACAATCCTCCTTCCATGTATCCACCCATCACCTGTAGGATTCACGTTTCATGCAAGAACCCCCCTCTCACGTGTGCACTATCTCGCTCTCATATACTATACTCGTGTTTTTGTTTGCACGTGCCCACCTCACAACTACCCATTCTGAAGCATATCAGGGTCCCTATCCACATCATTATAACTGATGCAACCTCTTCTCCACTATCTTAATCATTGGATACTCTTACCTTCTTCAAAGGATTACCAGCCTTCATCATCCCAAGAGTAGCTTTCTCCCCACTAGTAAGTAATTTTCCAAAACCTTCCCCCTGATTTTATCAATAATCACGGACCCGCCCTCTGTCCTCCCCACCCCCAGCTACCGATATTATCGATATATGTATGTGTGTGAAAGAGGATCCATGTGAGCCTCTTTATATACCATGTGTGTAGTAGTCACCACCCCCATTCAGGTACCTAGCTCCACATCATTATCGATCTTGAAATTAAGAAACTTCAAATGGATTTTGAATATTACTAACCTATAGTAGGTACGCCACACCTTTACTTGATTATTAGTGCTGAGCTTGCAGTAGGCAGTAGGCTTTTTGGGAACAGGTCTATATTCCTTTTGAGGTTTAAAACCCATTTTCGTACCAACCGAAACAACTCTAGCAGTTTGACCAGGCTTCTTCAGAGTCTTCTTCTCACCCGCACATGTATTCTTCGGACATTCCTCATGAATAGGTTCAAAAACCTTACAAGATGCACACCTAGGAGGTTTCCACTCATACTCAACATTAACATTAAATATATAATGGCCCTACCTAATAATTTTAGGCATAGCCACGACGATGTTATCTTTCAACTCCACATCAGCTCGAAGCTCAATCATAACTCGAGCATAGCTTGACCTGCCCCAAGATTGCATGCACATATCAGATGTATAAGAGTCAAGCATTATAGGAGTACTCAGATTATTAGAAATGACACTCAAGCTATCCTTGTTGAAGGCCGTAACATGTACACCATGGGGTTTAACCCAAACTAGAATGGTACTAACATCTTCTTTTAATAGGTTCTCATCCAGATGCCATTTCTTCAGGATAAGCGGGTGATTCCGGATAAACCATGGACCATTTTCAAGCATAGCATCTAGTCCGTCTATGGAGCTGAATTGAAAGGAGAATAATCCAGTAGACGAGCTGAACATAGAATGAACTAGCCCATATTTACCCCAAGTGTTCCTAACATAGTTAGCAACAACAGGGTATGCCACTCGCTTCCCCAAGAAAAAACCATATGCTGTATTAGCAAATCGTTTACTTATATCTCGAATAGACTCCACCGGGACAACCACATCAATCCCATTACCCCTCTAAGTAAAAAAAGTACGAATATTTAGTTTCTTCCCACTTGGTTTACCAGTAACATTAGCATACGAAGACTTATAATGGGCATTACCTTACGTAGGTAATGGTGGAAAAGATCCCAAAATAGTAGTATCATCCAAAGAGCTACGCTTTTCCTTCTCCACAGTCATGTCAACCACAGGTGGTGTGAAAACCTCCTTAACAACAGATGCAACAACAACTGGAGTATCTTCATTCATAGTATCATCTGATTTCGTACTCAAACCAATACCGGAAGTAGTATCCATCCGATTCCTATCGAGATTCTTCTCCTTTACACCTCTCCCTACCCTACTGCCTTTTTGGCTTAAAAAACCATGCTCCGTACCCACAAACTCTTACGAACAACAAACAACCAACAAAACAATTCACCAACTAAACCGAGATCAGCAACCAAACATATTCAAACACCTAACCAAAAGAAAGTCAAAACCCTAATAGAATAGGAGAGTCGATCATGATTATAGTGGTTAAGTTTACCTTAAACGCCTAGAAGTATGAACTAACAAGAGATCAAGAATCACACGTTAGCAGTAATCTCAAGAACAGGTCAAAATGATGCAAGTAAATCTAAATGCCGTAAATAAAACCCTAGAGAAACGAATCCAACGCTACAACCGAAACCCTAACACAGATTAAGGCTTGATTGCAGGAAAGATACGATTGGTATGAATTAGGATTTGTAAAGAAAACATGAATAAAAGAAACCCTAAAGAGCCACGACTCCAATCTACAAACAAGGCCCTAATACAAGAGAAGAACCTGACTTGCAGGAAGGAATCGATTAAGAATAAAGGGATGTTAGGGATTTCTTTTTTGTCGCCAAAGCGAAGTCTTAATTTTCTCTATCGTGGCTAAAATTGTAATAATTGATCAAATTTGTGGAAACTAGAAGGGGGGAGGGGTTGAATAGTTTTTACCGTTTTAAATTAAAAATTAGATTATCGACTTATGTGAACTCAAGAGATATACACAGGTGTATATGATAGCGATGCAATAGGTAAATAAGTAATCTACGATATATGAACAAGTAAAGATAAGAAAGATCAAACCGATGACACAATGATTTATAGTGGTTCGGCTACGAAGCTCCTCTTCGCTTTACTCCACTCCCCAAGTACCCAACTTAAGAGTTATCTTCACTATGTCAACAAGCTCCCTTTAGGTGGAGAAAACCGTACACGTCACTTATACTTTTCTGGTACTAAGCTAAATACCGAGTTCTACTTCAAGATAGAACCAATCTAACACACTATGTATTTTGAGGCCTAAATACTAACCTATCATACACATATGTTACACACAACACACAACACAAGATATACAAGATGAATGATTATCACAAACGTGATGACACAACTAAACTATTAACACTTAAAGCTTGACGTCTTCTTAGTGTTCTTCACTAAAGAGTGGAATGAGTTGATCACTTGTAATGGATTATATAACAAGTATAATGATCAAAGAATATAAAAGATAAAAGATGTATTTGAAAAGTATTTGTCAAGAGTTGTTTAAAATGAAAGCTTAAGGTTGCTATTTATAGGAAAACCATTGAAATTTAAATATGTCCCAGACAGCTGGTCCGCGCGACTCACGGATCCACCATTGCCTGGATCCGTCCCTTGTATTTGGTGGATCCGTGGGTAGAGTTGGGACAACATTTGACATTTTTTTATTAACCTCAAATCTATACAAAATATTGTTTTGTACTTAATAAAACTAATTTATTAGATTCTTGTAGAACAAAATATTTCTTATCACCAATAAGGAAAGATTTTCTAGATTTGGGAAGATTTAAAAAGATTTGAAAATATTGTTTCCACTTATGGTTAATCTTATTTTGTCTTACATGATTAATATAACTAGCTTATAATTAATAATGTGTTAACTTAAATCATTTGATTAGAAAGGGTTTTTGCAAATGATAATATTTTTCTTTGATCATTAACTATGTTTAAAAATGTCATATTCATACCTTAAGTGATTTGTCGTCGTCAAGTAAACTTTTGACTAAATAACTTGTTTACGTAAACTTTTACGTAGTATGACATTATATTTATTATTATCAAAATATGAAGATCATTAAATATAAATATCGTTTTTGCGTGAATATTTATATTAACAATCTCTCCCTTTTTGATGATGACAAAATATAAACTCATGCTTATTAAAAGTTACTAAATAAGTATTTAGTGGATGAGTTTACATATCTTCTCCCCCTTTTTGTCAAAGCAAAAAGTATTGTAGAGACTGTCCTTGCAAGTCTTATTTTTTACGAATGCTAAGTCACTTCGTTACGAATGCAAAGTAAAAAAAATAACGACTAAATTGCAAGAGCTCCCCCTTGGTGTATGCTCCCCTTGCTTGGGTCACCAAGGAATTGAGCTATGGATGCGTGCTACAAAACAAAGTTAGTAGATAAGCAAATATATTTAATGACAACCACATATGCACACATATACAATAAAGATCCATCATCAATACAACAAAATGAAATAATGTTGAATCCATTATAAAGGATAAAACATAAAATTTGGCGTTAAAGCCCATAAGACAATAATCTTAAACAGAAAAAGAAAACAATTAAAGATCCTAAATCTTAGGATAAATATCATTTTCCCATATAATCCAAGGGGTGATGTGAGATTTCCATGCGACTAATGCGGAAAGTAAGGTGGGTGTGCTGAAGAGCCGAGGTGGTGTTGAATGCATGAGAACATGTAGTTGCACAGTTTCGGTGCATTTGGATTTTATGCCTTGTGGTGCTATAACATTGAAAAAATATGTTGTAGAGGTGAGGCATGTCATTTAGATTAACAAAATCCAAAATGTTTGGAGGATTAGGAAAATCTTGATTTCCAAAATTTTGTGGTGGATTGTGAATGTTTTCAAGTGAAGGTGCATTATTGTGAAGATTAGGTGTATTATTGTTAATGTTAACAAAAAATGGTTGGGTTAATGGCAGTGGTTCAAATCCGGGTGGTGGATTTGGAAAACCAGGAGGTGGTTGTGAAACACGTGGTGGTGGAGATGGATTATAAAGGCCTGGTGGCCAATTATCCATGGTTTGAGCATAAGGATCATTTGGTGACATTTATAGTGGAGGAAGTTCTTGAGATTCTTGTTTTATCGGAATGAAAACAAAGTTTAGGTGGAGGTGCAACGTGAGTTGGTGTCGGAGACTCACTTGGTGATGATGATGAGGTGTAGTGTGTACTCTTGCTAGAGATGGATTTTGATGGAGCTTGGGGTGGTGAGACGGATTTCTTTCTAGGAGGCGGTGAAGGAGTTCTCTCATTTGGTTGTTCCTCACTTGAGGATGTGAGATTAACATAGTTTGGATACTTGACACTCATTCTTGCGGTTTTTCTTTTGAAGTTTGGTGAATTTGTTTTGGATGAACTAGTCATGGTGGTGAACTAGTAAGGTTGTATAAGAGAAATGTGGATAAGGTGTGAAGAAAATGATGTTTGAGGATGATGATTATAAGGTGAAAGTGGTGAAGTGGATTGTATAATGGTCCTTGGATTATATGGAGAACATGTTATATCCTAAGGTTTAAGATCCCACATAGTATCATATAGAATGGTTATAAGATAAAGTAGAAAAAGTTAAAAATTAAGAAAATTCAAATTTTGGCGCCTGGCCTGGTGAGCTATGGATCTACCATAACAATGTACGGATCTACTATATGGTGGATCCGTGGGTCGCAGGTTTCAACAAAAACGACCAGAACATCATTTTGCATCCAAAACTCAAAGCAAATTATTATGCAAACATCATTATCTTCTACCAAATGTCATTAATATGATAACCATATCCATAAAACATAACAACATAAAGTGGGTACGAAGTTTCAACATACATAGTTCAACGTTTTCAGCTAATTAATATCCTAATATGGAATCCATTACCAAAGATGCAAATTACCACATACCACAAGAACACATAGGCATAACACAAGCATGATCAGTTTTTTTTCTCTAAGTACTTGGTGATGGTGCCAACATAGCGGTTCAAGCATTTAAGCATTCCTATTTTCTCTCGTTGGGCTTTGGTTAGATCCTCATTGTCGGATAGTTCATCATAGAACTCGAGAAAATATGGTGCTTCATTATCATTGGACGATAAAGAGGAAGAGGAGAGTGTTGTTCCAATTACCGAGGGAGATACAATCTTCTTTCTCTTTTCCTTGCTAGGATTCTTTAAAAGAGGATCCATGACATGTTCATGGAATGTGAACCTAGCAGGTGGGACAATGACTTGAGGGTTTGTTTAGAGAATGTGATTGTATAGACGAGTTAAAAGCATGGCAAATGGCATGGGACCATCTTGCTTGTTCTTGACTTCCTCATTTGATAAATAAGCATCGAAGTGAAGTTAAACTTTCTTTTGATGGTTAAATAGTAAAGCATGTATGCAGTACATGCGTTTACTTTATTTCTCTTGCCAAGGGAGCAAAAGAAATTTTCCCTAAAGAAAAGTTCCCATCCTTTTAACTCGGGACGAATTTTGTCAAGGTAGAGTTTGTTGGAGTCTCTTAGAAGTTAAGTTTGAGTGGTTCTAGGAGTAGTGATGGTCTTTTTGACTAGGTCATGTTTAGGGCCAAAGAAATTGCTATTGGGATGATCATCAAGAGAATTTAGTGACCATTTGCTTGTGTAAAAGGTTTCTAAAGCATATGGAGTTTGAAGGATTCGAGAGAGTTGAGATGAAGTTAGCTTAAAGGTTAATTGACCAAGCTTGAATTCAATGTAAGGACGTTGCTCCTCATCTCTTTTGACTTTAAGACTATGATAGAATTCAACTACAAATCTAGGACATATGGGTTCGTTAAGAGTGAGAAAAGGCTCGAGGCCTACAACTTGAAAGAATGGAAGCATATTGTTTTTAGAAATAAAAGATGGAGTAACGATTCTTTCTTCATGGAAGAGACTTTTTTCAGGAGTGCGGTAAGACTCCCTAAGTTCTTCATCCATTTGTCTTGTAAGATGGACTCTGGGTAGACACTGTTTAGTTTGTTTGTAGTCCATTTGATTAATTTATGTAGTGATTTCACAATAGTAGTCTTAGATTGATGATTTCTTGATGATCTTTATGATTAATTGCTCCAATTGCCTCTTATTATGATTTGGTTTGGAGGGTTTTAGTGTTTTGGTTTGTGGGTGTGTTTGGATAATAATATAAATGGTCCTAATTTGTTCAAAATCTCTTATTTACCCGCGTTTTGAGACTCACGGATCCACCAAAACAATGTATGGATCTACCATATGGTGGATACGGATTTACCATATGGTAGATCCGTGATCCGCAAGTGTCCAAAAATATGGACATAGTTGATTTTCAAGCAAATTGAGATAAGGTGTTATGTTTTTGGCAATTGGAATGGGTTATATTTACTATTAGGAATATCTGATATAATTTTCAGAGTCGACGTCCAAGTTTTTGAGTGGACCGTGCAACTTGTCGTGAATTTCCTGATGGAATTTCAACGTAGTCGATCCTACTAGGAGTGTGTTATCTTTTAGTATAAGTTTGATCATTACTAATAACACAATTATTTATGAACATTTAGACTCAACAATACATCGTCAACACAAGTGTGAGTTGCAATTTGATGATTTTTATTTTTGTCCTTTTCAATCAATTTCGTAATTTCATGCATTGACCATACATGTAGATTTCAAAAACATCTATGGTCATTTTATTGATATTTTCTTTATCTAGTAAAATTGTAATCTCGATTATGTTCACGATCAGAAGTTTTGTAATTGGAGCTTGTAATAAGAATTAACATATTTTGATTAATGATTAATTACTTCATTAAATTTCCGCTTATGATTATTTTTGCGATAATGGAGAATCACTATCCATGATAAGTTCCATCATTCCTAATCCTAATCTTAAATAATTAAATACTTCATGTTTTAAGGGCTTAGTAAATATATCGGCTATATTATCTTCGGATGCAACTTTCTCGATAGAAATATTGCCCTTTTAGAGGTTATCGCGTAGAAAGTGATGACGTATTTCTATATGTTTAGTTCTAGAGTGTTGTACGAGGTTTTTACTTAAGTCGATAGCGCCTTTATTGTCACACATAATCAGAACGTCATCGAGGCGTATGTCGTACTCGATGAGAGCTTGTTTCATCCATAGTGCTTGTTGACATGCCTTCCTGGCGGAGACGTATTCGGCTTTGGTAGTGGATATGGCAAGGGCCGTTTGTTTCTTAGCGAACCAAGATGTCAAACAACATCCATGAACGTACAAACGCCACTAGTCCTTTTATGATCAATGTAATCGCCTGCGTGGTGTCTGGAAAGTCAGCATAAACTATAATAATATAATTCTCTTGACGGTTCCTTTTGGATCCTACCATAATCCTAAGTGAACAAGTTCCTCGTAATATACCTAAATAATATATGCTTACCCGTCTTACTACATGAGGTAGTCTTAGGATTTTTCTTGAAACAAGCACATAGCAAACACTAAGCATAATCTCAGGCCTACTTACGCTTAAATAAACTAAAACTAACCAATCATAAACCTCAATATTTACGAGTTTATCCCCATAGTTGTATTCAATCGTCCTTTGTGAGCTTGATCTTCGACTTGAACATCGGCGTCTTTGTTGGTTTGGAATCTTCAAACCGAACTTCTTTAACAACTCCTTGATGTATTTGGATTGATTTGTAAAATTATTTCGTCTATCCATGTTGTTTGATTTGAAAGACCCAAGAAGAAATATTCAACTCCCCCATCAACTCATCTGAAAAATCGTCAGGCATGATTTTCCGCAATCATCATCATAAGTTTTGACTTGTAACCAATATAATGTCATCGACATTATATTTAAACAATGATAAGATGTGACTTTGATTTCTTAGTAAAAAGTGTATATCGACCGATGGACCCCTTGCATCCTCGTGTTTTTATCAAAAATGCTTTTAAGTCTATCATATCGAATCTTTGGGAGCTTGCTTAAGACCATACGTCAAAGCCTTTTTAAGTTTAAAAACATGATTTGGTTTTTTGAAAACAAAATGAACCAGTAGTTGACAATTATAACCCTCTTCGTTTATATATCAACCATTTAAAAAAGTACTTTTTACATCCATTTGATATAATTTAAATAATTTGCAAAAGGAATAGGCAAGAAGTATTCTAAATATCTCTAATCTATCTTACCTGGGAGCAAATGTTTTTCATCAGTAAGCTATATCCTTCTTTTGAATATATCCTGATGCTACTAATCTACCTTATTCAGGATACTATAGCCATTTTTATCTAATTTATTTCTAAAATACCCCATTTCGATCCTATGACCGATTGACTTATGGGCGACTAAATCCCCGCAGAATTTTATTAGCTAACAAATTGATTTAGTTTTTCTAGCAAAGCTCCAGACCCCACTTCATCTTTAAATGCCTCTTTGACATCTTTGGGTATCTATTTACACAGATATAAAAACAAAAGAAATTACTATGATTTTGGGATTGAGACCTTAATGTTCTTTGATTAAGATTTCCCATGACTTGATCTAGTGGATGATTCTTGGACTCCTTAATGTTCACGATTTTGTCAACTTCTATCGACTCATCTTCTTCATTATTATTATTTACTACTTTAGTATTCCTTTTAATGGCTTCTTCTCCACCAATATCATCATTCACACTAAAACATTGGTATTATAGGAGGACTTTATCGAATGTCAACGTTTAGTGATTCGTTGAACTTTCCATTTGTAGTGTTATATTAATACTACATAAGCTTTACTATTTTGAGAATACCCTAGAAAAACACCTTTGTATGACTTTGGGTCAAACTTGGTTAGATAGTCTTTAGTATTCAAAATGAATCACTTGTTTCCAAATACTTTAAAATATTCTAAAGAGGGTTTCCTACCTCTAAATATTTCATAAGAGGTTTTTTCTAGTATTGGTCGATTTAATATTCTATTTAGTATGTAAGTTGACGTATCAACGACATTACACCAAAACTTTTGTGGAATAGTTTGTTCGTTAAGCATAGTCCTAGACATCTCTTGTAAGGTCCCATTCTTTCTTTCTACTACCCATTTGATTGTGGAGTACGTGGAGCCGAGAAGTTATGAGTAATGCCTTGTGCATCACAATAAGCTCTGAATTGTACGTCATTATCAAATTCCTGACCATGATCCGTTCTAATAGCTATTATAGAACTACCTAGTTGGTTTTGAATATTCCTACTTAATATTTCAAGTTTCTCAAAAGCTTCATTTTTAGTCTTTAGAAATATAGTCCATGTATAGCTAGAATAATCATCTACTACCACTAAGGTGTATATATTACGTCCAAAGCTTTTAATTGCTGATGGACCAAATAACTCCATATGTAATAATTCTAAACATCTTTTAGTGAAAACCATATTTTTAGCTTTATGACTTGCATGAGCTTGCTTCCCAATTTTGCAAGCATCACAAAAATGTTTATCATATCTTAGCTTAGGTAAGTTTCTAACTAATTCTTTAGATGACAACGATTGAATTAAACGTATATTTGTGTGACCAAGTCTTCTATGCCATAAGGTAGAATTATCCACTATCGTGGCGAGACATAATTTGTCTTGAGACTTATTTCCTAATTTCATTACGTATAAACCATTTTTCCTAATCCCGTTTTCTATAATTTTACCATCTTTAATTATTTCACTACCTTCTTCCATGAATAAAGACTGACCACTTATTGTCACAAATTTTTACATCACTAATTAAGTTAAAATGCTAAGTAATCTACGTGTTCTACATTAGAGTAATAGTAAAGAAGTAAATAGAGATCGAACCTTAGCCTATGATCTTTGCGATTTAAGTCTACTTCAAAAACAAATATTACCTCCTCGTATTCTATGTAGTTAGAGAAAATAAACTCTTGTGTACCTGGGTCATATGTTTGGAGCAACACTATCTTTGATTCCACGATCATCCGGTTCCCAGCTTGTTCTCGAAGTAAAGCAACACTATTTCAACAGAAACCAATTCAACGCGTTTGGACCCTAGTATATCATATGGGTCCGAAATGTTAGTGTTTGTACATCCTTTCATTTGTTGCAATTGATTGTGGATATTGAAAATGGGATACAATTTCCCATATGTACAAAGCTTGTCTTTTGATGTTATTCTAATTCAGTAGATAGAAAGTTTTGATTGAATTGGTTCTCTAAGTTTCTCTAAGGTTGCAGGTGTGTTGTGTTCCAATGGTTGACAGGAGAAGTTTCTTCTAGGAGGAGGTGTTTTCATCTAGACTCGATTTGACATAACCCTATACCAATTTTAAGTTTGGTTTTTTAAATAACGGTTTCTTGACTCATCAATGCTATTACTATATTATTTCTAGATTCTACCTAGTAATAACAAAATCCGATCTAGAAGACATAGGTAGACTAAAAACGTGTTATGTCCCTTTTTCGCCATAGGTGCGATTCACGGATCCAGGTAAGGTGGATCCGTGCACCTTTATGGTGGATCCGTCCATTACTTTTTCAGTGGACGATCTAACGAAATTCATGATTTTAGTTCCGCTTGTTGACACTTTACTATCATCAAATCTCAGACCTAATTACAACCAGGGTGACTTTTGATATTTAACATTTCACTAATGAATTAGCGGCTTTATCAAAAATTAAAAAATTTAACTGAGTTTCCTTAAGATATGGTGTTTCCGATTTAATTCTTGACATGACTAACATGCAATATCAATTATCTTTTCCTTTCTCCTCAAGTTCCCTTAATTGTTTCTTGTCTATTCTAAAATTTCTTTTTCTAAAAGGTCACTTTTAGTTTTTCCACAATTTATACTTGTTGATGATTTGTTGTGCTAATTTCACATAAGCTATCGTATTCTATTTGCATATTATCATTATCAAGAGAAGATGCATTATCACTATAGCAAAAAGAGTTAAGAGTTACCTCATTTGAAGATTAAGCCATGAGACAAGTTTCGTCGTTGGTTTTGTCTTCGGCATTATTTTCGCTATCACTCCAAGAACATCCAATGAAGGCCTTTTGATCTTTGTTGCGAGATGGTTTTGGACAATCGCCAATGATATGATTTGGATCCACCACGAACTAAAACCTTTTAAGGTCACCTCTTTTCCTTTCTTCTTATTCTTTTGTCAGACAATGACTTCTTTTTCTTCTCTTGTTTGCCTAACAAAAAAAAAATTTACCCTATCTACTAAAGAACGCTATTTCACATCCCTTTCTTACAAAGATCAACTCAGCAACAAAATCACATTTCTTCATCATCCGCTTTCCGGAGGTCGAAGTTTCAACATCACTAGATCTTTCTTAGCTTTCCAAGGCGATGGGCGACTCTATAAAATTTTTGGAATCTTTTTCCCATGAACTACTTCATGTAACTTTTTAGATTTGACCAATAAGCTCGGTCTAGAGCTAGTGATGAGACAATTTTTATGATTTCTATCCATCTCCGTGACTTTGCTCTCCATTTAGATGTAGAGCCCGAAGAAACATTCCTAACATAGTTTCTTGCTAGAGAAACCTTCCATCACGAGCATTAAGGACTAGTAAATAATATGTAAATCTAGCAAAACCCGTATCAATAGATTCTTCTTCAAGGATATAAAATATTCATATTGTTGAGACAAGAAGATCAATTATAATATCCTTTACCATAGCTATTACCTTGATGTGTGATTAACAACGATTGCCAAATATCTTTACCATTTTAACACATAAAATTCTTTCGTATTCCATTTTAGTAATGTATTAAATGAACCATTTTAGCTCATTATATTTTAGCACAAAGTGGTATTAATTATTCTTTTTCTGTGCTATTTATTACAATTACTAATTACATTTTTCTACATTGATCTTATTTAAGATCATCGGTTTGTTCTTCAAAAGCAACAACCTCTAAAATTTGTGTTTCTTTGTTTCTAGCAACCGGTGGAAAATCACCAATATGCCAAAGATCTAAATCTTTTGCTTTCACATAGGTTTCAAATCTATTTTTCCAATATATAAAATGATCACTTTCAAAAAGAGGTGGTCTTTGCATAGATTTCCCTTCTAGATATTTATCTGAATCCAAGATCGATTCAAGCTTTAATGTACAATATACATTAAAGATCTTGGGTGACCTTGACTTTTGATACAAATTATGGAAACTAGAAAGGGGGGTTGAATAGTTTTTACCGTTTTAAATCAAAAATTAGATTATCGACTTATGTGAACTCAAGTGATATACACAGGTGTATATAATAGCGATACAATAAGTAAATAAGTAATCTACAAAATATGAACAAGTAAAGATAAGAAATATCAAACCGATGACATAATGATTTATATGTTCTCTCGGCCTCACGAAGCTCCTCTTTTGCCGCTACTCCCACTCCCAAGTTACCCAACTTGAGATTTATCTTCACTATGTTAACAAAGCTCCTTTTAGCTGAAAACGTACACTCGCTTACAGTTTATCTGGAACAAAGCTAAATAAACCGAGTTCTAATCGAGATGAGAACCAATCTACACACTATGTAATTTTGCAGAGCCTAAATACTAACCTATCATACACATATGATACACACAACACACAACACAAGATATACAAGATGGATGATTATCACAAACATGATGACACAACTAAACTATTAACACTTGAAGCTTGACGTCTTTTTGAGTGTTCTTCACTAAAGAGTTGAATGAGTTGATCACTTGTAATGGATTATGCAACAAGTATAATGATCAAAGAATATAAAAGATAAAAGATGTATGTGAAAAATATTTGTCAAGAGTTGTTTAAAATGAAGACTTAAGGTTGCTATTTATAGGCAAACCTTTGAAATTCAAATGTGCAACCCACGGATCCACCTTGTTACGGTGGATCCATCCAAGGAGCTGAGACAACATTTGTCATTTTATGATTAACCCTAAATCGATACAAAATATTGTTTTGTACTTATTAAAACTAGTTTAATATATTCTATATTTAAACAAAATAGTATCTTAATCACCAAGTAAGGAAAGATTTCTAGATTTTGGTAAGATTGGAAATATTTGGAAAGAATGTTTCCCACTTATGGTTAATCTTATTTGTCTTACAGATTAATATAACTACTTATAATTAATCATGTGTTAACGTAAATCATATTATTGATTAGAAAGGGTATTAATGTAATGATAGTATTTTTCTTTTATCGTTAACTAGTATAATAATTCCATATTCATAAAACTTAGAGTGATTGTCGCGTTAATTTGAATAGATCTATTTGGGATTGACATCCCCGTTCGGGTGAGTAGCGCTCACTAGTTTTGGCGGTACCGAACTAACGGACATATACCATGTCGGATTTGGATGTTGCGGGTTGAACATCTACACAGGCACATTATTAGCATTAAATTGCAAACATACATGTTGTAGCTTCAGTGTCATGAGCTTAGTGTATTTCGTAATTACATTTGGAGATATTGTATGTGTTACATGTCTTACACTTTGAAATCTTGTGGTCCTTCTTTATACATTACTTAAACCTGTGAATTCACCAACTTTATGTTGATGTTTTAAAGCATGTTTTTGTCAGGTCAATAAGGTACAAGGGCAAGGATACATTGGATGTCGTCACTTTGGGAGTCATATTGCATAAAGAGTTATGTGCATTACATTTGGGATATAATTTTTATTTATAAAAAATTTTTCATTTACAAGGATGGACAGGTTAAGCTTTGAGCTTTTGTAACAAACATTTTCATTAAATCTAATGTATCATTTTCAAACGACTGATTTAGAGGTCGTTCTCTCATATCTTGTGCTAGTGATCTATGAAGTAACACTCTCAGACCCTTATTCCGTTGCGAACCAATTTAGGGGTGTTACAGTTTGGTATCCAGAGCCAAGGTTATAGAGAACCAGGTCAAATGTTTTGCTTGGACTATAACCGTTTTCAAAAATTGCATCATACAAAAGTTTTTCACGGACATACATACACTATTTGTTTGCATTGACAGCTTACATAATCTATATACGTACTTATATTATATTATGTATATTACTATACATGTCTTATACATTATACTTATATAAGTTAATTTTATTGTTACACAAGTATAATGATTCAAAGAATATAAAAACTCGATAAAAGATGTATGTGTAAAATATTTTCAAGAGTTGTTAAAATGAAAGCTTTAAGGTGCTATATTATAGCAAACATTTGAAATTTAAATCTGTCCCAAAGCGTACGTGCCGACTCAGGATCCCACCATTGCCTGGATACGTTCTTTGTATTTGGTGATCCGTGGGTGGAGCTGGGATAGCATTTGTCATTTTGTGACGTTAACCCTAAATCTTAACACACAAAAATATCTGTTCTTGTACTTATAAAAGTATTTATTAGATTCTTCTTGAAACACAAATTTTTTCCTTATCCACCAATAAGGAAAGATCCTAGATTTAGGAAGATTTGAAAAGATTTGTAAAGATTGTTTCCACTTATGGTTAATCTTATTTTGTCTTACATGATTAATATAACTAGCTTATAATTAATCATGTGTTAACTTAAATCATTTGATTAGAAAGGATTTTTGCAAATGATAATTTTTCTTTGATCATTAAACTATGGTTTAATATGCCATATTCATACCTTAAGTGTGGGGGTGGTGGGAGGGTTTTTTTGTCGTAAGTTAAACTTTTGACTAAATAACTTGTTTACGTAAAATTTTACGTAGTATGACATTATATTTGTTATTATCAAAACATGAAGATCATTAAATATAAATATCGTTTTTGCGCGAATATTTGTATTAACAAATCTTTCGCGCGAATATTTGCACGAATATCGTTAGTTATTTTGTGAAAGTTGACTCCTATTTATATAGTTGATAATTGATCAACACAAATATATGGCTATTAGTCAAGTATTGCATCTATAGTTTAAATATTTTTTCCTTTGTCTTTGCTATATTATAGAAATATTGGTCTTGTTCCTCTAACTTGTTTTTGTAGCAAAGTTACCATAGCTCAATTCCTTGGGGTCCTCAAACGAGGGGGATCACACATCAAGGAGGAGCGTTTCTTCTGTTAGATTCACATTGATTTATCGACGAAGGCCTTTTTGATTCTACAAAAAGAGGGAGAAATGAAATAAAACTCACTAAATACTTGTTTAAAAATAATTTTACATTTGATGAATTTAGATTTTTTAATTATCAAAAAGGAAGAGATTGTTGATAGAAATAATGCCTAAAAACGTTATTGATATTTTTTGAATTCTCTACGTTTTGATAATCACAAAATGTAAGAACGCTCTATGTAAAATTAAACGTAAACAAGTAATTAATAGTAATTTTCATTTCGAAAATTAATCACTTAAATGTATGAATAAATAAATGCTTAATTTATTTATGATTAAAGGAATTCTTATTTTTCCTAAACCTTGCATTTTTATAAAATGTAACAAATATTTTTAAAACTTATAGAAAGCATTTTTGTATTTGTAAGAAATGTTTTATTCAAAGTAAATATTTTGAATTCACATTTTCCCCCTAAAATTAAATAAAACTGATCTAGAAAATAGCTCCCCTGGAAAAGACAAAAATGAAAGCGTCCTACTATGAGCGGCCCTCTTATAGGTATGAGCGGCCCCCTTAGTGATAAGGGGGCCGGCAAGGGAGCTAAAGGGGCCGTCTATGTAAAACGGCTCCCAGCTTTGCCTATAAATAGTGGACTGTTCCTCATAGATTTTTTACCTTTTGCACTCATTTTCTTTATGTTTAAAATTAGTTTATATATCTCCTACAATCCTTAGATTATTTAATCTTAAGCATTTGTTTCCAAGTGATTCAAGCTTAGATCTTTAAGTACAAGATAATAATACTTCTTATCATCAAGTTACGAAGTATTATAGCTTAGTTCGTGTTTACGTAACGCAGTGTTGTATGTTGTAATTCATTTATATCTCTTGTGATTGTGTGTAATAGTTAGATCGGGTTGATCGTGTTAGCACTTAGGTGAAGTGAATCCTTGTAAGGGTGGTTAGTATTTTAGGCCTCAAAATACAAGTGTGTGATAGATTGGTTCTAGCTAAGATTAGGACTCGACATTTGGCTTAGTGTCAAAAATTGGTGTAAGCTACTTGTGTACGATTTTCTCCGCATAAAGGGAGTTTGTTGACATAGTGAAAAGAAATCTCGAGTTGGGTACTCGAGGAATGGAGTAAGGCGAAGAGGAGCTTCGTTACCGAACCACTATAAATCTGTGTGTTGTGGTTTGATATTTCTAACTCTTATCTCTTGTCTTACAAGTTTACAATATTAAATATTGTCATTTATTTACGTAACTAGATTGTTTATATTGTGTATACATTAAGATTACATAAACTCGAATCTAACTTTTTATACACAAACGATAAATAAATTTAAAAAGCGATAAACTATTCAACTCTCTTCTAGTTTCCACACTAGTGTTATGGATAAAGTAGTATTAAAATAGTTTTATAGTGTGACAAAATAATTCACAAGATAAAAGCACGATGGCTTATAGGATTACAAAAAAATAGTTTGTGAAATGGCAGTAAGACAGTTTATATGACAATGAGAAAATAGTTCATACGGTGATAGTAAAATAATTTACATAAGTAATAACAAAATGGTTTATAAGGTGATAGTAACATAATTTTTAAGATGATAGCAAAATAGTATATAAGATGACATGAAATAGTTTATAAGATGGTAGTTTATTAAGTGATAGTAAAATAGTTTATTATGATAGTAAAAATGGTTTATAGAGTGATTGTAATAATGTTCAAAGGGCTATAATAGTTTAAGGAGTGACTTACATAAATAAATAGAGGATTACAGTAAAATCGTTGAAATTTTCATAATTAATTAATTTGATAGATAAATAAATCATCCACATAGTACAACGAAAATTTAAAAGAAAGTACAACGCGAATTCCTATAGGAAATAGAGTCTAAGATAGGTTTAATCTTAGGTTTTACTAGGAAAGGCGGAAAGAAAAAAATCTCTCTTTAAGCATCAACATTATCTGAAATGTTGTTAGGGTCTTGATCGACTTCTCCTCCTCCCAAAGCATACACCCTTCCAAGTGCTTCACTACTTCCAACTTGGCTTCCACGGTTCTGATTCCTTAACTACGGGCATTCATTACGATAGTACCCTTATTTCCCACATTCAAAGCAAATAAGGGTTCTTTGATCTGCCACTGGAGCCCTCTGATTTGTTGTGGCATCTAGACTCCTATAATCCTTGGTTTGATGACCAATCCTCTTGCAATTTCTTGCAGTGCACGGTCAAATATGGCAATATTTGCATTTATTGCACAGAGGTAATGTTCTAGCATACTCTTTCTTCTCACCAGGCCTAGCAATGTAGGCCCTTGCTACGTTTTGCCTTTTGTAAGGTGGTTGCTGAACATGGTCATCCCTTGGGTTGCTCTTAATTCTCCTCTTATTCTCAGCTTGTCTAGCAGCATGTACACGAACCTTTGGATCCATCAAGCTGTTTGCAATCTGAATTGCCTCTTGGATTCTTGTTGGTTTAGATGAAGTCACATTCCCCTGAATGCTATCAGGAAGACCCCAGATGAACCTTTCTACCTTATCCTCTTCACTGGGTACCATTCTTGGGCACAACAAAGATAATTCTTGAAAACGTTATGTATACCCCCACAAGATCAGTACTTTTGACAGTTAAATTCCACAGCTTGTTCTCTAACTTCTGAATCTTGTTTCTTGGGTAGTAAGCTTCAGTCATCATCTTCATCAAACTCTTTCATGACATCTCATAGGGTGCATCATGTCCAACAGTCCTAACATGGGAGTTTCACCATGTTAGTGCACAACCTAGCAAGGTGCAAGTAACATAAAAATGTAGTCTTGTACGAATGAAGACCCAATGCCCTTCAAATACTCCATAACAGTTAAGCACCTGAGAAATACATGCTTAAAAATGTCAACATAAAGTTGGTAAGTTTATAGGTTTGAATAAATAATAATTGTGGACCGCAAGATTTTAAATGGGTATGACATGTAACACATATAACGCCAAATAACTTTTGTAATTTGATTGCACTAAGCTCATGACACCGAAACGAAGACATTGTATAAACATAATATTTGCCCGTTGAGAGGATCCAACCCGAGACCCTCTAGACTTTGATATGGTATACGCCCGTTGACCTTGTAGGGGACCACTCCTAGACGGGGATGTCAATTATAATAGATCTATTTATAACACACGCGCTTACACAAGGTAATTAACAGTTCATGATGATGGGCGTTGTGGGTTGTTGGTACTTAGGCGCATCAATAATCATTGTAAAAAATACTATAAAATATTATATTTGCGTCCTAATGTAAAAACAAGCAATGTATCTCACACCGGGAGTTGTAAAATAATTGTAAAACAGTTAAAACGGAGCTATAAACTCACCTCAAGTAAAAGTATTGATTTTTGGGAAAATCAACAAAGGAAATCGTCATAACAAGTCCGACGCGCAACCTATTTAATTACGGGCCGATTTAGAATAATGCAATCGCAATAAAATGATGCAATATATTTTATAACGTTATATCACCACCTAATAGTTTGCGTTTTAGTATTATAAATCAAAATAATGTTTACGTCAAGTTCGCCAGTTAATATATAAGTATACACGTTTGTAATATTTTCTAATAGTCAAAAATTAATTATAGTCTATCTTGCTCGGTCATTATTTTTAGTATTTCATATAGTCAATGTAATTATAGTCTGATTAGTTTATAACATAATATTTATAAAGTTTACGACGCGTATAAATATTATATAAGTGATACTACATTATTTTCTAAAGTTTTTATAGCTCAAACAGACCCGAAAACACTAATTACTATTTCTAACAGCAACTATTTTTTATTAAAAGTGTGCAGGAAACTTAATAACTTTTCAGAAAAATAGTCCAACTTTAATGGAGTGTATCTCCTTCGTTATAATGAGTTACGGGTCGTTCGAACTCGAGGGTTTAACGGAAAATCATAATCTACAAGTTTTTTTATATATATTTCTCGACTCGGACCCGAAACGGGTCAAAAATATCAAAACAGAAACTGTACAGCTGTTTTTGCTGAAAACGTTACTAAACTTGTTTTGACCGTACCTTCGTTATAAGTCTGTTTTTTGCGTTCTTTATATCAAAATCGCCGGGAGAACATATACTAACTTATTTTTAGAGTTTTAATTTGTCAAAACATTTTTAAACCATCCCTATGGTACGAACTATTTTGGACAGTTTATATGCATTTCCTAATCTACTAATTTAACTTAATTCACAACAACAAAAATCATTCTAACTTAATCCCTTCATCCACTTTCATAATTATTCACCACAACAAGTCCAATCTATCTTAATCCCATCCACCACTTAAAAAATATTAACTAATATTTCAAGAACAAAAACTTAAATATATAACTTAACTAAGCTAGTTTATAAATCACTAATTTAATCAACAACACATATATTTTTTAGCAAGTACTTGTAATATGTCAAAAATAATTATTTTAAGTGTATGATCATGTGTATAATCTATTTAACACTTTTTTGCAAGTAAATATATATATGAGACATGTTAAGTTCAAGAAAAGTGTTTATTATTAAATGAATTGATCTTTGTATAGTTTATAGTTTTATTAGTAATTATATTATAATAAAGTATATCTTGGTCAAAGTTAAGTAAAGTTGACCAAGGTCTGACTAAAGTTAGAAAAATAGAATAGAAATAGCAATAAGTATTAATACACATCTAGGAGGGGTATATATACAAGTCTCTTATATTTTGTAATTTACTTCTCCCTCCTATTTCTATTAACCCTTTTGGAATGAAAACTTTAAAAATGATGAAAAATACTCTCTAGCTCCTCTCTTCTAATCCTATAACTTTTGTATGATACTATAGTGAAAACATGACATATAACAAGTGGTATCTATTGCTGGGAGAGATCTAGTGTGTGTTTCGTGAATTAAATTGAGCTTAACCGTATCATTTTTTGATCAAACAGCTTTTGTAACGAAGAAATTTGTAGGTTTCGTAGACGCTAAGTGTAAGATTTGTGATTTGATGTGTTTTTTTTATCTTAAAACACTGAAATATAACTTTCGTAATCATCAAATTATAGGTTTAATAAATAGTTTATGAAAATACTTGTTTAGATTTGAATTTGATCGAAAAAAATATATGAATTTGATAGCTTTCGTAATCTAGGAAATAGGTTTCGGTAACTGTTTTTAGGCGAGAAATAACATTCGTAAAACAGTTTTTGAGCTTTCATATCTTATTTGAGCTTTCGGTAACTGCCATGCGTAAGTGTTTCTTAGCTTTCGTAAACCATATTAGCTTTCGTAAAATTGTCAATAGATTTCGCAACATAGAACGTAGTCAATTTGAAAAGATAGCATTGATATTATCACTCTAAACTGCTTAAAAATCAAATTGATAGGTTTCTTATTAGTTTCGTAGATAAGAATTTACGAAAGTAGGAGGTTTCTTAGAATTTACAAAAGTGAGGGATAATTGGAATTTACGAAAGGTGGTTTCATATATTAGAGCTTTCGGTAACCGTTTGGTTTCATAGATTGTGGAGATTTCGTATATTTGTTGTTTCGTAACTGGAGGTTTCGTATCAAGAGATTAGTTTTGGTTTCGTACTTCAAGCTTTTGTAACACATGTTTCATACGAGAGGTTTCGTAACACAGTTTCATAACTGAAGGTTTCGTAACTGAAGGTTTCATTGCAGAGGTTTCGTATTATAGTTTTGAAACAGTTTCATACCATTGAGGTTTTGCAAGATTTAACACAGATTTCCTAATTGAAGGTTTCGTAATTCAGTTTTCATATTGGAAGGTTTCGTATCTTAGTGTAAGAGGTTTCGAAACACAGATTTTGTGTTTCGTAACACTATTTTAGAGGTTTTGTAACACAGATTTTGGGTTTTGTGACACTGTTTCATAGGTTTCGTAACTTAGACTTTGGGTTTCGTAACATAGTTTCAGAGGTTTTGTATCTTCTAATTTTTGAAAATTGAGCTTTCGTATAAAAGCTTCTTGTTACTTAGACTTTGAAAAAAATTCAAGGTTTCGTATCTTCAAGGTTACATCATTCAAAGTATTGTAATACAAAACAAAGTTGTTATTGCTCGTTGATTTCACAATTACAAGACTTTATCTCAAAAACGATCCAAGTTTGCATTGTAATCATTCGGTACAACATGTCTGCTTTAAATCAACAAACTCTAGCTGACTCATGAGCTAATGAAAGACCTCCAATGCTTAAGAAAGGGAATTATGTTCCATGGGAGAGTAGGTTCAGAAGGTTTATGGATAATAAGCTCGAAGATGGGGAGCGGATGTGGAGCTTAATTGAAAAAGGATCTTATGTAAGGCCAATGATTCCTGATCTAGATAATACTACGAAGCAGATAATTGAACCACTGTCCAAAATGACTAAGATAAATAAGAAGCAATACATTGCTGATGTGAGAGTCATGAATTATCTTCTTCAAGCAATACCTAATGATATCTACAATTCAGTAGATGCGTGAAAAACTGCTCAGGAAATGTGGGAACGAATTAAAAGGTTGATGTATGGTTCTGATGTTACTAATCATGTAAGACACTCACGGCTCATGGGTGAGTTTGACAAATTTGCAGCAAAGGAAGGAGAATTGCTAGAATCTGTGCATGAAAGATTGACAACGCTTGTGAATATTATCGACCGTAATAATGTTCGTCCTATTCTAGTATCAATCAACACCAAGTTTCTTAATTGCTTGCAACCCAAGTGGAGTAAATATATTACCATGGTTCATCACAACCAAATAGGAGATACAGTTTCATATGATCAGTTATATGATTCCTTAGTGCAATTCGAACCACATGTTCAAGCATCCAAAGCAAAGAGGTCAACCAGGGTTCATGACCCATTAGCCCTAATTGCTCATTCAAATGGTTCTTTGTCACAATCTCATGCAAGTCCTTCTTATTCACATTCACCACAACCATACTATGTCACATATCCTTCATCAGTTGTTGATTATGAAGAAGATTATCAAGAGGAGTTACAAGGGGATTCTCAAGAAGATAAGCTTACAACCGCAATGATGTTATTAGCTCGAGCAATCACCCAGAAGTTCTCTACACCTACCAATAATCGTCTTCGTACTTCATCAAACACAAGAAATCAAGCTATGATTCTGGATGGTAAAGTTGACATACAAACCAAGAATGCAGGATATGATGGAAACGGTAACAGGAATGCAGGGAGACAAAACAGGATTCAAGCATTTAATGCAAAAAATGGGTTAACTCAGAATGATGAAAGCAATCATATTGTTCAGCGTGTTCCACAAACTGAGTTTAACCTGGGAAAGACAAATGTTTAGTGTTATAACTGCAATGAAAAAGGCCACTATGCTCGTGATTGTAAAAAAACCAAGAGTTCGTGATGCAAAGTATTTCAGAGAACAAATGTTGTTAGCCATGAAAGATGATGCCGAAAGCAACCTCAAGGATGAAGAAAATGATTTCATGCTCGATAATTCTTATGGAGATGACACACTGGAAGAGCTAACTGCTACAATAATCATGATGGCATGAATTCAACCAGCTGATGACAATGTTGTGACTGAGCCAAACTATGATGCAAAGGATGTCAGTGAGGTAAATGCTTCACACAAAATGATACCCTAAGGGGTTCATGAACACAAGAATCATGGGAAACGTAATGGTAGATTGACTAAACATGATTCAAATGCTCATGATCAATATCATGATGTTAAAATTCTAGCATATAATTCCAAGATAAGCTATAAATAAAAAACGATTAAACAATGAGCTTAAAAAGCAAAAAGAGTTGCTACAAAAGGAGCTTGAGACGTGTAAGGAACGGGCCAAAACATTTGAGTAAAAAACGTTCTAATGTTTAAAATATAAAGAAACATGTGATGATTTGGAACGTGAAATACGTGCTGATAAAGACACCATTGAACGAATTTTGAAAGAAAAAGATAAAATTAAAAGTGATTTTTTCAAAATTGAAAATGAAAAGATAATAATTCAACATAAAACTCAGTTGGCTAAAAAGGATTTCAAAGAATGAGAAAATTGATATCTTGAAGATATTGTTGATCTTCAGGAAAAACTGAGTTCTCATGATCGAATTGTTTATAAAATGGGTCAATCAATTCAAACCATTCGCATGCTTGGAAAGACACCTAATAAAGTTTATGATCCTTTTTTAAAAGCTAGGTTGGGTTATTAAAATCCCGAACGTCTAAAAAAAGCCATTGCAACACAACCAAAAATGTATCATGGTGAAATGCTTCAAAGTACTAATTTAAAAATTGATTCACTTGATTCTGAGGAAACTTTAGAGGACGTGGAAAAAAGTCAAATAAAAATGAGAAACAAAATGATTTAATTGGATTTTGGAAAATTAAATGCTCTTTATGAAACATTTGTTCCTAAAAAAGAACCTTCTGTTGAACAAACATATTTTTCAATTCCTTCTACTTCTAATGTATGTTCTGAGTCAAATGAAGCCATGTCGGATTTGCAAATTCTAAAAATGCCAAAAGAGAGTAAATTGTTAAAAATGTTTGAAAAATGGATTTAGCAATTATGGCATTACGAGATCGAATTGATGTCACTCTTTTAGAAGATAAAAAAGGAGATGGATGTCTGACAGTCAAAATTCTTTAAAAGAGTTTTATAAAACTGATGTAATTCCGATGTCAGAATCTTTGACAAATACTTTGAAAGAACTTCAACACAAACTTGTTGAAGAAGTACAGGAAATGTTATTTTTGAATCAATGGAACATAAAGTTGAGGAAAAATCACCAAAAGACAATATTTTTCAAAACGAAATCGATCGACTTTTGAAAGTATCCTTGAGTAGAGAAATCTGAGATTGTGTGTTGATTTATGTTGAAGAACAGAAAATGATTTGTTAAAAAATGAAATGGAGAAAAATTCAAGTGACTCCAAAGATATCCAAGCCAATTTACTCAACATAATCAAAATTCTCGAAAATGATTTTAAGCGATCACAAGCTCAAAGTATTGATTTTGAACTTGAACTACAACATCAAAAAGAGAAAATGGCTTGTGATGTCTCTTGGAAGTCAAGGTTGTCAAAGTTGAATGATGAGAACGTGTTGCTAAAAACTCAAGTTGATTCTGTTGTTCAAGAAAGAGAAAACATCAAACTTGAATATCAAAAGCTTTGTAATTCAATAAAAGCAACATGGGCTCAACATCAAGAAGAGGTTAATGAGTTAATTGAAAGTACCAGTCAAAAGACGTATGCTTATGGTGATGTATGTTTTAAGAATCAAGATCTTTTGATGGTAATTTTTGAGCTTAAGGATAAACTCAAAACCTTTGATAAAGGGAAGGGTGTGAACACTAAGTTTGACAGATTTGTGACCTAAGGATAACTTCTATGTGTAACCCTATTGCCTAACAACATAGTAGCTCAGGCTAAGAAAGTTAAATTCAGAGGATAAAACAGATAGGTCAAAATCAGTCACTTCACATTCCACACCCAAAAACGAGAAAAAACAGAAAAAGAATGCAAATGTCATTGCAAGAGGAATGTATAAACTTCCAATACAAGAGTCACACACGCAAGTTTCTAAAACTAACATGATTGTTTCTAATTCCACAGGAGTATAGAGTTCTAATAGTGTTAGATTACCAAAGTCTAAGGACACTAAATCGAAGAATAGAGTCTTGAAGAACACTAATGATAAGAGCTTATCTGCACATGTTCAGAAGGTGTCAAGTAGCGTTAGAATAGATTCTAATAAGTGTGAAACAATGAATTCGGATGAATCTCAATCAAACACAAGTGTATTAAACACTAAGACTGTAGATGTTGTTAATGGCGGTTCGAATATTGTTTTTGTTTCTTGTGGTAAAGATGTGTTTATGCTTTCTCATGAAAAATGTGTTGCTCGTTATGCGTTGTCTATAGATTCTAGGGTAAAAAAAGCCTTATTCACTACCCCCGTAGCAGCAAAATTTAAGAATTTAGGAGCGACTTATATAGTTGTGAAATCTAGATTAAGTGTTGCTAAAACCCCAACAGCAACAAATACAGTCTCTAGTGCGTTATCACTATCCCTTGATTCTAGTCAAAGTAGGACACTTAGCAATTACATAAACGACAAAATTGCAACAAGCTAAAAGTGGCATAAATGGTTTGACTACCAACCATGCTTTAATTGGTCACCCAAAAGTAAAATTGCACAATCACCACCTAGTGTGTCAAAGAGTAGTACCACTGTTTGAACAAAATCCAAAACACCGGTTACCACTCAGAAATGGGTAACCAAACTGTCCACTCTTCCATCTGCATTTATTTTATGTGATGTAGGTGATCCAGCTCGTTCTTTGGATTGCTGATAGCTGGTGCTCGAAGCATATGACTGGCAATCTGAAAATTCTAAGAAATTTCATTGAGAAATTCATGGGAATAATCCGCTTTGGAAATGACCACTTTGTAGCAATCACTGGATATGGAGATTATGTTCAAGGCAATATCACGATATGTCATGTATACTACGTTGAGGGCCTATGACATAATCTATTTTCGGTTGGACAATTTTGTGATGGAGATTTAGAAGTAGCCTTACGTTCAAACACTTACTATGTTTAGAATTTGAAGGGTGATGATTTGCTTATTGGTTCTCGTGATTCAAATCTCTACACTATCTCTATTTCTGAGTTGGCGGCTTCTTCACCAGTGTGCTTAATGTCCAAAGCCACATCAACAAAATTATGGTTATGGCACCGAATGCTTTCTCATTTGAATTTTAGTACCATTAATCAACTCACGTCAAAAGATTTAGTTGATAGGCTTCTAAAATTTAAGTATGATAAAGATCACTTATGCTCAACCTGTTAGCAAGGAAAAAGAAAGAAAGCTTCCTTTCTACCGAAATTGGTTCCAAGCGCATAATCTAAACTCGAATTACTTCATATGGATTTATGTGGGCCAATGAGGGTAGAAAGTATTAATGCAAGAAATATATTCTAGTGATCGTCGATGATTATTCTCGATACACCTGGGTATACTTTCTTCATACCAAAGATGAGGCTCTAGATATGATCATCAATATCATTAATCAAGTTCAACAGAATTTAAAGGCTCAAATTCTGAAGATCCGAACTGATAATGGAACTGAGTTTAAAAATGAGAAATTATGGTCGTTTTATGTGAAGCTAGGCATTATCCATAATACTTTAATTTCTCAAACGCCTTAACAAAATGGTGTTGTTGAACGTAGAAATCATACACTCGTCAAGGTTACACGAACAATGCTTATCTTTTCTAAAACTCCATAATTTCTTTGGGCCAAAACTATTGCTACTTCTTGCTTTACTCAGAATCGCTCTATTATACACACAAGGTACAACAAGACTCCTTATGAGCTGATTCGAGGAAGAAAACCCAATATTCAATACTTTCATGTGTTTGGATATCCTTGTTATCCAACAAATGATCGTGATGATCTTGGGAAAATGAAACCGAAGACTGACATTGATATCTTTATTGGCTATTCTCAGTCATCATGAGGTTTTTGTATCTATAACCGCCAAACCAAAAAGATAATGGAAACGATACATGGCAAATTTGATGAACTCACAGCAATAGCTTCTAAATGCATCAATTTAGGACCCGGTTTTAACTGCTCGAATTTTCATGATTCATCGAAAGATTTACAATCAGTACCGTCAAAAACAGACTTGGATAATTTGTTTGGACCTCTGTATGAAGAATACTATGCGACGAGACTCCAGAAGTGACAGATAATTCCGCTGCAAATACTTTTGATAACGAAGACACTCCTTCATCATCGTCAATTGTCATTGAATAAGATGAAGCTCCTCAAATAGTATCCTCATCAGAAGAACCAGTTGACACTAAATCAAACACTCAGTGTCGAATGAAAATGTTAATGAATTAGTTCAAGAAGATGTTGCAGAACTTGACAGAAATATTTTTTACAATCCACTTCACACTCATGTGTTCGAAGAAGCTGAGTCATCTTCAATATATCAGAATCTGTCAAATATGCACTAGTTTCACCAAACACATCGCTCTACTAATAAGTGGACTAAGAATCATCCAATTGAACAAGTGATTGGTGACCCCTCAAAACCTGTAATGACAAGACGTTTACTTCACACTGATGCTGAAATGTGTATATATGCTCTGACAGTGAGTACTACTAAACTGAAAAACATCAAAGAAGCTATGCTTGATCACAACTGGATTGAATCCACGCAAGATGAGCTGAATCAGTTCAAACGCCTTGATGTTTGGGAACTTGTCGAATGTCCTATTGGCGGAAACATAATCGTAGTCAAATGGATTTGGAAAAACAAGACATATGCTGAAAACACGTGTTGGTTTGTGCTTATGTCATACGGATATTTATACAGCTAAAAATACGTGAGCCTACGGGGTCACATACGTTTACACTTAGATATCATTCTATTAATGTTTATAATAATATATTTGTATATTTATTATTTATATTAATATATGATTCGACGAAAGAACACTAATGGTCGTTAATTAGTTCGTTGTGAATAATTAACTATAAAGGATTTTTAATTAATGGGTAATTAAATGTAATTAACCATAAATATTAGAAAAGTCAAAAAGTCAACACCAAGGGGTGTTTTCCCTTGGTTCGACCGGCCTGGACCTAGACCAAGTGGGAGGGTTTGGATTAGGTTTTCTGTAGGCCTCACTTTTAGTGAACCTGACGTCTTAACGTGAATTAGACTAGCTATAGACCAACTGCTAAATGCAGGGACTATTATTGTATAAGTGGGATAGATAGCTTATGTTTAAGCTATAAATACCCCCATGACTCTCCATGGGGGTGTGGATGTTCATTTCTTGTTTTCTCTTTTCTAATCTAATACACACATAGTATTTTCTCCACCCTTTCTCTAATTTCTCTCACTAGAACACCATGGTTTATCTTATGTTCTTTGATCAAACCCAACCCCCCGAAAAGGTGTGTTTTTGTATTATAAAATTGGTATCAAGAGCTAACTGAGGGTGTCTTGTATTCGTGTTTCTGGTTTTGTGATTATAGCTTATTTTCAGCTTATTTCATGGGCTTATTTGGTCATTAAAAGCCATGGCTGAGACTTTTTTTGGTGTGTGTTTGTTGTCTCGTGATTCTTGTAACACCCCCAAATTGGGTCGTAGCGGAATAAGGGTCCGGGGCGTGTTACTTCATAGATCAATAACACAAGATATATATAGAACGACCAAAAAGTCGTTTTAAAACTGATACATTAGATTTAACAAATATTTGATACAAATAGCCCGAAGCTTTAACTTGTTCCTTATTATTATTACAAAGATACTGGTTCACAACACATGAGTTTCCTAAAACATAATACAACCATATCTTTAGCATGACTTCCCAAAACAAAATCACCAATGTATCCTTGGCACCTTATGCTTACTGATCTCCTGAAAAACATTGCTTTAAAACGTCAACAATAATGTTGGTGAATTCATAGGTTTGATAAATCATAATATGCAGGACCGCAAGACTTTTCCCGTGATAATGCAACACATGCAGACATCACAAAACCAGATTACATTTTCCTAAGCTCATGACACTGAAGCTCGACAATCTTTCTTGCAATAATATATATTGCAATTTCTGCCCGATTAGATGTTTAACCCGAAACATCCCCAAATCCGACATGCTATACGTTCGTTCCCGGTGATAGCTAGTCACCCGAACGGGGAGGTCGTTTCCCCAAATAGATCTATTCATAACATTCGCGCTCACATAATGTAATTAACAACTACATCTATGCAATTGACAGTTCATGATAATGGGCTCAACTTGGGTTATCGCTACTTAGGCAAACATGTAATCAATATAAAATATCCACTTGCGTCCAATTTATAAAACAAAGCATGTTTCCACCCCATAGTTATAAATCATTAAGAACTCACCTTGAAGTCTGATAACCAAATATCGCAATAAAGCTTCACGTAAAAGATCGAATGCAACCTAAATTATCATAGTCTATAAGGTACCATGCACTCCGATATAACTAACAACATAACAGTCCTAGTTAGTTACATCATACTATCACGGGCTATCAAATCAAGAGGTCAGTAGTGAACTATAGAGCTAGGACACTTTGAATCGTAAATCACAACTCTCGATACCCACCCCGAAGAGGCCTCATAAGAAACTCCCTAGAATATAGTACTTTTATAACCACAATATAATTCTATAAAGTCAATCACCATCGAAAGTTTGAGTGAAACATATTTTAAATAATTGTAAAACATTTTATAAATACAGAGATAATTATTTATAAGTTATTCCTGGTAGGTATTGGTTATCCTGATAGTGTTGTATTACTCCTGTAGTTAAAGTTATTACTATGGTATTATATTATTTACTCCTGGTATGTTATTACTACTGGTAAATATTAGTTACTCCTGTAGTGTTATTACTACTGGTATATAATATTACTCCTGGTAGTGTAGGTCGTATAAGTACTAATCACATTGAGTAATCTCTACCATGCATAAGTCTATTTAGCTAATCACCATCTAATTGTTTGAGTGAAAACATATTTATAATTCTAAAACATTTATAAATATCTGAATAATGTAATTATAGTTATTCCTGGTAGGGTATTAGTTACTCCTAGTAGTGTCGTAGTTACTCCTGGTAGTTATAGTTATTACTACTGGTAGAATATTAGTTACTCCTGGTAGTTATAGTTATTACTACTGGTAGTATATTTGTTACTCCTGGTAGTTATAGTTACACCTGGTAGTTATAGTTTATTTTCTGAGTCTGACCCGACTATAATGACCCACTAAATCACATTTTCATGACTCGGGTTCTAAAGAGAATTTATGCGAAACGATATTTTGAACAACTTTCCAGTTCTGTCCGAGACCCGAAACTCGACCGAAATGGGCGAAAAAGCACTCGCATCAGATCTGATGCAGTGTATTAATTACCAAAAAGCCAGATTTTGCCCCCGCCTTACGACCCGTTATCACTCGCTTTTAGACTTAAAGAACCTCGCGGGGAAGTAAAACGACCTTCCGAACGACTTTCATGTTTCGGCCGAAGGCCGAAACGGACTCGAAAGTGCCGCAAATACCATCTTAAAATCCTGACAGAAACCACTAACTTAACAAATGCTGGATTTTTATACCTCGAATATATACCTCGTTTTCGCTCTAACTTTTTCGTTATAAATCCGTTTGACAAGTTTCTTACCTTTTCGGAATCGTCGTGAATCATACTACTTTATAAAAATATAAAATAATGTGTTATATATACGAATTTTGGACAGAATCTTTGAGTGACCTTGTTGAATCCATTTTTAACCTTGCTTTTATACCTTACTACTTTTGTAGTTAATCATTTTTACACCAACTTAATATGGTACAATACTTTCTCATCCCTTTTAACATGATATTAGCAATATCTCAACATATATAATAGTGTGCAAAATGATCATTACAAGTAAAAACTCCATTTTCATGTTAAAAATCCTACATGGTGATTCAAGCTACAATAGAACTAACATATGCATAAAATGAATATTGAAAGAACATAAAGGGTTCTAGATGACCTTATGGTGTATGATGATGATGAGAAATAAGTGCTAAACCCTTGTTTAGACACAAAACCAAAGCTTGCAAATGTGAAACCCTAGATTAGGTTATGAAAACCCTAATCTTACTTTTCTTGATTATTACTTGCAAATGGCTAACCAATGCTTGGAAACATCTTAGAATATCTTAGGAATGATGTATGTATGTGTGTATGCTCTTAGAAAATCAAGGTATGGATTGAGTATGTTGGGTGTTTGATGCCGTGGGTTTGTAAGAGCCAAAAGAGAGAGTTGTGTGAAATTTTACTAAGTAAAATGAAGTGTATGTTATCTTTCTTTAGGAGTGCAAGACTTATATGTATAAAAGCTAGTCAATAACACTATACAAGACAAGATGAGTGATTTAGGAAAATAGTTGGTCAAGGGTATGGGGAGCATGGGAGGTACGGCTTCATTAAATGAGTAGAGATGTACATAAGACCATGTGGTGAATTTTTGGTGATATTTCTTTGTATACTTCCACCTATGTCCAGTTTTGTATGTATATATGTGATGTTATTTTGTAAATTTTAGGTATTGGGTATAAATGTGGGTTTTTGTTGAAGTGTAGAAAAGTTTTGGTGGTTTCGGGTATGCCTAAACGTATTTTATTGCGAAACGTACTCACTTTACGCAACCAATAAAAATAAAATGAACAAAGTTAATAAGTATCCTCAAAATAATTACTTAACACTTGCTTGATGTAAACATTTAATTGTTTGATGCCCGTTTACATTGAACGCTAATTTTTAGCTTATGCGATTTTACTTAATACAAGAAAGTACAAGCAAACGCGTACGACACTAAAAATAAATAGTAGATATATCGACGTCGTCAATGACTTGAAAACTAGGGGTGTTATAGACTTCCCCCGTTAAACGAGCCTTATCCTCAATATAACACCTCGTGTTTTAGGTCATTGTATGACATTTTGTAATTCACAATTTATTTTTAGGGTTTTACGCGTTTACTTAATTCGCCAAATGAAAAATTATGTATAATTCGCCTATTAGAAAACGTATAATTCGCCTAATAATAAACGTATAATTCGCTTATTAATAAACGTTATAATTATCTAAAAATTAATTAACATTCTCTATTATAAAATAAAAAAACTCCAAAAATCACCTAACCAATAACACACATTCCCTACACCAAAAACTCTCCCCAACATAAAACAATACCTACTCAACCCCACCCCAAAACCCCACAACCATCCACAAAAATCATAAAAACATCAAAAAAACAAAACACAACCTACACCAACCCCCCCAATACCCAAAACCCCCCTGGAGTGTGTACACCATCCCACTCCTACCCCCCCCAAACAACCCCCCACCCCCCCTCACCCTACAATAAAACCCCCACCCCCCAAAACCCCCCCCCAACCCCACTCCTCCCATCCCAATCATACACTCTCACAAACACCACACTCTCTCAAAGCAAATGGTATACTTCTCCTAAGCAAAACATTAGTATAATTCACCTAGTGAAAAATGGTGTGTAATTTTCCTAATGGAAACTGGAAGTATAATTCGCCAAATGAAAAATTATGTATAATTCGCCTATTAGAAAACGTATAATTCGCCTAATAATAAACGTATAATTCGCCTATTAATAAACGTATAATTCGCCTATTAGACAACGAATAATTCGCCTAATATATGACCAAGTATAATTCACCTAAGAGAAAAAATATGTATAATTCGCCTAAGGTAGATTCAAAACTCAAAATTTTCAAAATACTTAAAGACTCACTTTTTGATGTTTTTACTCGATTTTTCTTGTACTTCTTACTATCCTAAGCCTATTCGAACCTTAAAAACACAAACTTTAACATTTTTGACACAAACAATTTGAAATCAAGATTCTTGGTACAAAACCCTTGTTCGAACAAAAAACTTTAAAAAATCAAGTTTTTGATATGTTTTCAAAGTTTTACTTGTACTTCTAACTTATACTAGGATAAACTAAGAAGAAAAATGAAAGATTTATGGTTTTTAAACATGCAAAAAAGTAAAAACTTTCTTGTTTGGTTCGAACCACACACGAACAAGAAAAAACAACTAATAAACGCACACAAGACCTATTAAATCACCCTATGACTTTTGATACCAATTGTATTATATCTTTAATACACAACACTATGAATCGTATGGATGGTTTTAGAGAGAGAAGTGGTTGGATGAACACTTAGAGAGAGAAAGGAAAAACTAGAGAAAATTTGTATTATGTGCGAGTGAAATAACAACCAACACCCTCTCAAAGCTATGGAGAGGGTACTTATACCCCTAAAGTGACCGGTTGGGCCTTGGCTATCACGGGCTTTGGCCTAACTAGCTTACTAAGGTTCCAAATATTATGCTATGAGCTATCTAACAATATCTTGGTAGTGACAGATACTTTTTGTATTTCTAACAATACCCATGACTTTACCCATCTTATTGTTTGTGTGGGTATTTTGCATTGAGTTATTGCCTATCAATAAGTCATGGTTATAAATACACCTACAAGTTCTCTAACGATGTTGCTTTCATGAGAACTTGATTATGGGTATTTTCGTGTTTATTTTATGGGTAAATAACAAAAAACTAACAAATACCCATTCCGATTATAAAACGGATCCTCTAAATGGTGACCAATATAATGACACAATCATAGCCACTATAGACTAAACACCACACCTCTTGAAATTGTAGAGCACAAATAACGAAAATGTGCAACGTAATAAGTTACGGACACTGAAAAAGTAATGATATCATCTATATGTCATAAGTTAAATACATAATAATAGGAAATTAAACGTTACATACTATAACAAAATGAGGCTAATGCAACATTTTTTAAGCTAACACTTTTTAAAGTAAAGTGATAACGTATAGTACGTATTCGGGTACTTTAACCTGGATCCAACCCAAAATAAAGGAACACCCCCGGAATACCAACAAAAAAGCATTACCATAACTAACACAAGTCTGGTAAGATCATTGACCCTCGACAAGAGTAGAGCCAGACCACGATCAATGATGGGTCGCGACTCTAACCTCTAAAGCCCAATAATGTTTGCGGATCACTAGCAAGCAAAGGAACCCCTTGACACGGCTAAACAAAGTAAGTTGCATTGCTTGGAGATCACAAAACAAACGCCATCATACCAAAAATTAGAAAGAGGCAGCAACGTGTTGCCCAAGGGTACTAAACCCAAGACATGACATAGTCAACGAAGGTGACCTCACGACAACCACTCTATTACCGATCAGTCCATATAGTGCACTCCATCCCGTGAACCCCGTAAACCGAAAATGACATCCGCCTATATATAGAGTGCATTAAACACTCCCAACGGTATAATCTTGAAGCTAAGAACACACAAACTTACTTTCTATGACTAGATACTTACTCCCACATCAAAGTCCAATTGCGAAATCCCTTTCCGATAAGGGTAACGGTGCAACATTTTCTTAGCAGGATCCACATCTATTTCACTTAGTGCAAAACCATTGTTTGACGAGCTTGTAATCATACTTATAAGTGAGTCTTGTTTACTCTAATTTAGAACCTAAATTTTGTACTAACATAAATCGTTGGTTTCCATAAAAAAATAAAAAAAGCAACATTATCAAATAAGTGTCCCATTTATGCAAAATTATTTTCCCCGCCCCTCCCAAAATGTTCCAAATTATTTTACCGCTCTTCCAAAATAAAATTAGATCAAATTTTCCCACCCCTCGTAAAATTATTTTCCCCAAATCATTTTTTTCATCTCTCACCCAAAATAAAAAAATTAAATCACCCTAACCATTTTTCATCGATCCCTCTTCTTTTCTCCAGACGACCAGACACACTTCTTCGTATATTGCTCGCAACTGTGTCACCACCTCATTATTTCTCCCCCAACGTTGTTACTTCACAATCGGTTTTGCAGCTATGTTTTATCGACTCTGAATCCCTTATCTTGGTAACAAAACTAATTTTACTATAATAGTATGTATAGTATTATATTTTTATTTTTGATTGTGTTTTATTGTATTTTTCAATTAAATAGCATGAACTAGAAATTGACATTCTTTGTTGCTGTCCAATAATGCTAATTGTATTGTCACCGGATGTATTAGAAATTTATTAACATATAGGTTATTTTATTGTCATATGGAGTTCCTTACAATATTGCATTAGACTTAATTTGTTTGTTTTGTGTTTATATATGCCATTACATTTACCATATACAGTAATTGATTTGGATGTATATATTGTCAATGATATCAAGGCTATGAGGGTGAAATTAGGGGTGTGCATTCATATCGAGGTTCTACTATACTCGGATTCGTTACTTACTCCCTACAAGAGTTCAAAAGGTTTATCTATTTTAAGTTTATCGCTGCTTATAGTTAATTTTAATGTCTAGTTAGTGGATGGGGGATGTCACTGATATGGTTTTTTTCTTGTGTTGCAGATATATTTTTTGAGCTTTTAGAGTCCATAAAGCATTGTATCAAGTGTAGCCATAGGTGTGCTTGCATCCAATATTATTTTGATGTTTCTGAAAATGTCATTATTGTGAAGTGACCACCAACAGTTGAACCTAGGCTTTTCGCGGGACATATATCTTGTGAACTTTTCAACTAAAAAAGCTTAATTTTGTGGCGCACCTGCAATACTTGCTTATGAATGTGGAACAAGAGCATCCACATGCGCAATATCATTTAACCAATAAGGTTAGTTAACTCATTGAATCTTAATATCTTTTGATTCACTTTTAATATGCCTTTGTTGTGTGCTTGTTTGTCCAATGTGTATAGAAGGTTAAAAAAATTAGTTTAACAAGCTGGATAACTTTTTGTATGCTATGCAGACTGATTAGATTGGTTACTATGAGATGTTTGGAATTAATTGTATGATATGCAGACTGATTAGATTGATGTATTTAGAAACTACCTAGTTATTGATGGTGTTGATCAGATACATGATAGGAATTTTAGGAGTGATGGGGTAGAAAGACTTGATAAAAAAGTTAGCCCACAATAAAGGATTATACTCCATATTAGGATAAATTCGGTAATCTAAAGTTTTCCAAAATTTAACTAGATTACGCTATCCTGAAGCTGAAATCCATATTGTTGCACTTTATTTGTCAACAGCCAACGCACGTATCAATTAAATATTAGATATTGTAGCGATATAGCCATGTCTTAGTTTGCAAGGTAATAGCTTATAAAGTAAATGACGAGATACGCAAGCGAGAGAAGTCAAACCTTCTTTGGCCTCTGTATGAGCAAATATTAGCCCTTACAAACTAGGAATGCAGATTTTTGATGTAGTTTAGGACTGACAATGGTAGATATAGATGCTAAATTGTCCAATATCTAAAAACAAGATTATTTAGGCCACATCTAGGGGTGTTACGGGTCGGGTTGTCAAGTTATCAGGGTTATCGGGTCGGGTTGAATTGGGTTTTTCGTTTTGAAAAAGTGACCCGCAACCCGACCCTATAAGTACTCGGGTTATCGGGATCGGGTTATTTCGGGTCGGGTGACTTGGATTATCGGGTTATGAGTTAAGCTCAACGCTGCTTAAATGTTTTAAACGAAGGCAACTTTATTACAATAAATTATAACCACTTAAGTATAAATACATACAAGCAAATCTAAAATACTCACTGACAATATATAGAAAACTCTATCACTAATTTATCAATACAACTTAATTAAATAACTTACTGTTTCGATGAATGAGGATGAATTAATGTCGGAAAGGTAGCATTGTTGGATTTAAAACACTGATAAATTTGAGGCATATAGTAATACCTAAGTAACTATTAGTTACTACTCACTAATAGACTTTGCTAAATAATTATCGCATGTAAAAGTACTTATGTACTATTAAATAATTATAAGAAAGAAAGTTAATATAATACCTTCAGGTCTTATCGGGTTGACCCAATAACATGATAACAAAAATAATTCATCCCTAACTCGACCTGATAACTATGTCGGGTTATCGGGTTCGGGTCAAAACAACACGATAAACTTTTTAAACCTGATTAGACCCGACCCGAAAAGCCATATCTGGTTCGGGTTAGGTCAACCCGACCCTATTGACACCCCTACCACATCCACGTGTTCTTAATAAGGTTTGGTGAGATGACATGAGAATTAGCATCATCATTGTTTTTTTTATAAAATCACTTTTGATAGGATATTAAGAGTATATACATCCTTAATACAGTGAGAGGATGGGGCCGGGGTATAAGTAAATTTATTATACTGATTGCAATGTTAACAAATTGATTAAAACTAGCTTATAGCTAGTCTCCAATACACCAATGCTAGGCATTTTCAAACAAACTGGTAATTAGATATCCATGGCAAAATGAACACAAATCTACACTACGACAAAGCCTAGGGTTAGATGTAAGTTAAGTGATTTTAAGCTTATCGCATGATTAATTTTTATAAGACTAATTGAAAAACTAAAATTAAAGCTCTGCAACATTTAAGTCATCATCTGTTTAAATTTGTTTTTACACATGATTTGCAGATGCAATCTTAAAAAATATTGATTCAAGATTTCCACTATCTAGGGATTAAAGCAATGGTGATCTTGATAAACCCTAGCCCATCGAGACTTTACCCACTTAATGTTTGACGGTATTTTATATACTGGTACTTCACTGTTCAAATCTTTATCAATGAATCAAGAACATACTTGTTGAAACATTACAGGTCACCTGCCGGTCCAATTAAGCTCTTAATTTAAAGACAAAGACAGAACATTATTTGTGATCCTATTGGTCCAGTAATATAAAACCTGATATAGAGAGTGATGTGTCGTTGTATGGTGTTTATTTATGAAAGTTCAAGTTTTAAATTTATATTTTGCCGACTTAACCAAAACAACATTTTAACGGGCAGTGTACCCGGTCGGTGGTAGATTCATGGTAAGTAGCGTGTCGAACACTTGAAGCGAGGTTAAATCTCTTAATTTATTAATATTTTGGTTTACTAATCTAAGTCAAACCTATGATAATCCTATGTTAGTTCTAATCCTAATTCTAACAGGTAAAAGGGGGGGGGGGGTTCAGCCTGAGTGACTGGCACGGGTTTGGTGGTTACTACAATTAATTCAATACACTTTAACCCACCCAAGCAAATTAACAGAAGATAAAAGAGCGGTTAAGCCTTATGATAGAAAACTATATTAGCCATCATTAATCCGATTAGAGGTTGGTTTATTTATTCAGTGCAATGATTACTTAACTCGAGGTGGCATATCATTCTTAAGACTTAGGCGGGACTTCATCCTAAGACCTAGACACATTAATTCTGTCACAATTAAAGAATCCTGACATATTGATTATAATTATAACACCTCGTGTTTTTAGTTCATTTTACGACGTCATTTATTCACTATTTATTTTTAGTCTCGTATGCGTTGGCTTTTAATTTTAATCTTTAAGTTAAATCACGTAAACTAAAAATTGTCAATCAATGTAAACACGCATCAAACAATTAAAAGTTTACGTCAAGCAAGTGTTAGATAATTATTTGAAGGATAATTATTAACTTTGCACATTTTATTTTAGTTGGCTACGTAAAGTGTTTAGGTTTCGCGATAAAATACATTTAGGCATTCACGGAACCACCAAAACGTATCTACGCTTCAACAAATACCCATTATTATACCCAATGCTCAATGTTTTATAAAACTTCACCCATATTATTCATTATATCCGAATTCTATGTATAAGAATTAAACCAAAACATACACTTTATAAATATTCAATTCTACACTTAATCTATACACATCTAAACTACAAGTATTGCAAAAATATCAACACAAGATATCAAAAATCATCTAGTCCCTCCCCCCCCCCCAAAAAAAAAAAAAAATTTCAGACAACAATATAGTCCCAAGGGGACATTGAGCACACAATGAACCAGCTAAAGTCTTGTACAACATAGAACTCATTATGCTTATGTACCATGACTAGTAATATGACTAAGTTTTCTCCTTAATTCACTCCCTTTGTTTCTAGTGATCTTAGACTTTCAACTAGCAACCTGACTAACTCTTGGAGTATAAATACATGCTAACTAGTAAGAGATATCACACTTCTCATTTACTTAAGCAAAACTTTACTCATATCTCTCTTTTGCTCCTCCCTAGCCCATAGCCCACGACATTCATAAGACAACACTACAAATAAACTAAACCATATTAACAATATTTATTTACACAAGTCATTTAATGCTATTGATGATCTCTCTCAGAATCATAATCATTCAGGCAATTCCAAGTGTAATTGAAAAAGTAAAAGGCTTGGTTTAACATTTACAAGAGGTATTAAACTCACAAAAGAAAAGATTAAGAATTATAGGGTAAGTTTCTATACTTATTAACGGAGTTTCTTTAGAACAGTATTACAGAGGTATTATCTGAAGATCTTAATAGGAAACGCTATACTATAGACTATTTTATAGATATTATGAATATACCCTACAAAACAAATTTCTATCTTCTTAACTAGATTCTAAGAACTTTTCATTCACCTCTTATATCCTATCCTAAAAATTACCTAACTCATTTTAAAGCTCATTTTAAAAAAAAAACCCTACAATTCTTCCCCCCTTACATTAAAAAACAATATATTCTTTACCCATTTGTGATTTTAGGTTTAAATAAAAAAATATTTTACTGTGTGTTATGATTTTCTGCGGCGTAATGGAATGAATGTTTATATAGTAATAACACCCACATCTAAGGGGAAGAAACATATAAAACATTAAAAATGGAATTTTAATACTTTAAAACTAAAAAATTATCATAAATTAACACAACAAAAAACTAAATAAACCACGGAAAAAAACACTACTTCACCAATCACCTAACTAACCCCACAAAAACACGGAGGGTGGCCAAACTAAAATAACACACGCTCCCCACCTCCCACTGGTACACCCACCCGCCCAACCCCCCCCACCCACCCACACCGCACCACCCCCCCAGCCCACCCCCCCCACCACCTGGAGAGGCAGGACCCATATCCCACCCCACACACCCCTCACACCACCCCCCACCCCCCACCCCCCCCCCTCCCCCACCCCCCACACTAATTATTGGAAGTGGTAGGCGCCACCCCCACCCATACTGTTAGGGTGACATTAGAGTGACAAGATCCCCCCACACATACCCCCCCCCCTTTCACCTCACCCGCCACGCTACCACCACCACACCCCACCAACTCCCCCCCTCACCCCGCCCCCACCCCACACCACCCCCCCTCCCCACTCCCACCCCCCCGTCCGACTCACCCCCCCCCATACTCCACACTCAGCCCCCCCCCTTGTTCCTAGTTTTAGTGTTTTTTCGCATCCCCCCCTCCCCCCCCCCCCCCACCCCCCCCACCGGTTTATTTATGTGTGGTTGGTTAGCTAATTTGTTGAGTCGTTTCGACCCCCCCCCTCCACCACCCCCCGCCGCCCCCCTCTCCCCCCCCCCCCCACCCCTCACTTGTGGTTGTTGTATCTAATGGGGGGGTATTATGTATTTGTAACCCCCCCCCCCCACACCCCCCGCCCCCTCACCCCTCCCGCACCACCTCCCGGCCCCCAGACCTCCCCTACCCTCACCCCCACCCCCACCTAGGTTGGGTCCCCCTATACCACCCCCCGTTCACCGCCCCCCTCCACCCCCCTACACCCCTCCTTTTTATGGATGGTTTTTTTCACACCCTCCCCCCTGAATGACACCCCCCCCACCCTAACCAAACCACCATACCCCTATACTGTGAGGGCAAACTTATCTGGCGCTTACCTACGAAGGCGAACATCGCTTCATAATTATCGAGATTATGAAGGAACGAAGCCATGAAGAAGAGTAAGCAAAAAGAACATCGCATTAAGAGAAAGAAAGCTATCATGAAAAGTCTTAATCAGTCATGATAATCATGCAATGGAAGGTTTGGAGAAGATGGGAAATCCATGAGATTACCTACCATGATCACGATGAAATAGAATATGAGAATGAAACTCATGATGAAAGACAAGAGTTATGTGGAACGCATGAATTGCCAGTGTGCAATATGAGAAGATTCGAGATGATCAAGTATTCATTCGGACACGACGAAGAGTATGTTGCTGTTAAAGAAGATAAATACGACGATTTGGCAAGAACCAGAGATGATACATTTTAAGCATACCAGGAAATCTTTCACATGATGGACGAAGGATGGATGGTAACTAGAGCTGAGTGAAAAGTTGAAGAAAAGTCTAACTTAAAGACTTCACTGTAAACAAAAGTGCTTCCCGAGATACAACACAGAATGTTATTTAATTTTATTGAGTCTGTCTTCCCAGACATCAATACGGCGTATCCGCTCCATACCATACGGCGTATTGATTGTCTGGACGTTATCGGTCTTTATTTTATGCATTTTAAAAAGATTATTTTCAGTTCTAGAAATACGGCGTATTCATGCACATGATACGGCGTATTCACCAGACTGACTCGTATATAGTTTGTTTAGTTTAGTTTAAATTAACCATAGATACCAAGATAGGAATGCACGTTTTTTCTATATTTTAGACAGGACCTCCTGAAAGAAATATCGACGAATATTGGTGGAGAATTTACAAATCTGGAGATCTTGAAGTGTTGGAGTCTGGAAACTTCTAGACGGCTGTTCAACACACAAACATTTAATCGTTTAATGCCCGTTTACATTGTATGATCATTTTCAGTTTACGCGATTTAACTTAAAGTTTACGGTTTAAGAGTAAACGCGTAAAACCCTAAAAATAAATTATGAATTACATAATGTCATACAATGACCTAAAATACGAGGTGTTATAGTCTCCCCCGGTTAGCTGAGCCTTGTCCTCAAGGCTTAAGACGCAACACTTGACAACGGCCCGGTCTTTGAGAACAGACGTGGGTATTTCTTCCAGAATTGATCTTCGCGTTCCAATGTAAACTCTGGACCTCTCTTGGAGTTCCATCGAACCTTGACTAATAGGATACGGCTTTGCTTCAACCATTTAACTTCACGATCTGTGATCTCTATAGGTTCCTCGACAAACTAAAGCTTGTCATCAAAATGAAGTCCGTCTAACGGAATGGCTAAGGGTTCGTCGGCATGACACTTCTTTAAGTTGGACACGTGAAATGTATTATGAACTCTGCTTAGCTCCTCAGGAAGCTCGAGCTTGTATGCAACGTCTCCAACCCTTTTTATTACCTTGAAGGGTCCAACAAACCTGGGATTTAATTTCCCTCGTTTGCCAAAACGTACTACCCCTTTCCAAGGCGAAACTTTAAGCATCACTTTATCTCCAACCTCAAACTCCATCGGCTTACGCTTCAAATCAGCGTAGCTCTTTTGCCTATCACGAGCGGCTTGCATCCTTTGCTTAACTTGAATGATTTTCTCAGTCGTCTCTTGTACTATCTCTGGACCGGTGAGTTGAACTTCTCCAACCTCAGCCCAACAAACAAGCGAACGACATTTTCTACCGTAAAGTGCCTCAAAGGGTGCAGCCTTAATGCTAGCATGATAACTGTTATTGTATGAAAACTCGACCAATGGCAAATGTTTAACCCAACCATTTCCAAAGTCGATCACACAAGCTCTAAGCATATCTTCGAGAGTTTGAATGGTTCTCTCGCTTTGTCCATCAGTTTGCGGATGATATGTCGTACTCATATCTAAACTTGTACCCAAAGCTTTCTGAAGTGACCTCCAGAAATTTGATGCGAACCTAGGGTCACGATCACAAATAATCGAGACCGGTATTCCATGCCTTGTTACTACTTCCTTTAGGTACATTCTCGCTAGTTTCTCCAGAGGGTCAGTTTCTTTCATGGGTATAAAGATTGCGGACTTTGTAAGACGGTCAACGATTACCCAAAAAGGTGTCATAACCCTTGTGATGACTTAGGAAGCTTCGTGACAAAATCCATCGTGATGTTGTCCCACTTCCATTTAGGTATCTCGGGTTGTACCACAACCCCGATTGTCCTTTGATGTTCAGCCTTGACCTTAGCACATGTCAAGCACTTGCTAACATAGGTGGCGATGTCAGCTTTCATATTGGGCCACCAATATAGCTTCTTTACGTCTTGATACATTTTCCGCAGTACCAGTATGGAATTGAAATACTTTGATTTTGTGGGACTCGTGCATGATCACAGTCCGCAAATCGCCATAACAAGGTAACCAACTCCTGCCATTGAGGCATAGGGTTCCATCCGTACGAGTTCCAAACTTTACTCCTAATTGCCTCTGGAAATTTAGCATTTTCAATCAGCATACCTCCAACATCCTCACTCTTGATGTTTTCTGGTTTTCGTGCTTCAGTCTGAGCATTCAAGATTTGCTTAGGAAGATCCAAGCTAATAGTCATGACTAAAGCTCGAACTCTTAACGGTGGTTCTCGTTCTTTCCTGCTCAAAGCATCAGCAACGACATTTGCCTTCCCTGGGTGATAACGAATATCGCAATCGTAATCACTAAGCAACTCTAACCATCAGCGTTGTCTCATGTTCAATTCCTTCTGATTAAGAATATGCTGTAAACTCTTATGATCAGTGAACACCGTACACTTGGTACCATACAGATAGTGCCTCCAAATCTTCAGAGCGAACACTACTGCTCCAAGTTCCAGATCATGAGTAGTATAGTTCTTCTCATGGATCTTTAACTGGCGTGATGCATAAGAAATCACCTTTTCTCTTTGCATCAACACAGCGCCCAAACCCTTCTTTGAAGCATCGCAGTATGCGATGAAATCTTCGCTTCCTTCGGGTAAAGCCAGAATTGGTGCACTACACAACTTCTGCTTCAATAACTGGAACGCTGCTTCTTGTTTGTCACCCCACTCAAACTTGACCTTCTTTTGAGTGAGCTTGGTCATTGGTTTGGCGATCTTTGAAAACCCTTCAATGAATCATCGATAATACCCAGCAAGACCTAAAAACTGACGAATCTCCGTTGGTGTCTTAGGAGATGCCTAATCTTTAACGGATTTGATCTTGGCTGGATCCACATGAATGCCTTTATTATCAATCACGTGACCGAGGAACTGTACTTTGGGAATCCAAAATTCACACTTGGAAAATTTTGCATACAACTCCTCTTTCTTCAACAACTCCAATATTATCTTCAGATGCTCTTCGTGCTCTTGCTTGTTCTTGGAATAGATCAAAATATCGTCAATAAAGACAATTACGAATTTGTCCAGATAAGGTTTGCACACTCGGTTCATGAGGTCCATAAACACAGCAGGTGCGTTGGTCAAACCAAACGGCATAACTTGGAATTCATAATGTCCTGTAACGAGTTCTGCAAGCATCTCTGAAATGTATTCTTCTTGAAACCTTCAGTTGGTGATAACTGACCTTAGTCGATCTTCGAGTAGATACTTGACCCTTGAAGCTGATCAAATAAATCACATTCTTGGTAGCGGATAACGGTTTCTTCACCGACATTTGTTTAATTCCCGATGATGACAATGCGCATAACAGAAAGATCCGTCTTTCTTCTGACAAAACAAACCGAGCTCCCTCCCCAGGGTGAGGAACTTGGTCTTAAAAATGCCCTTGTCAGACAGCTCCTCAATTGCTCCGACAACTCTTTCATTTCGGAAGGCGCCAATCGTAAGTGCCCGGTCCTAACGGGAGCAGCACGAGTTACCAGATCAATTTGAAATTCCACTTGCGAGTCCGAGGAAGACCCGCAAATCCTCAGGAAATACATCAAGAAAATCTTTAACTAACACGGCTACGGTCCTCAAGTCGCTTCTTCTCTGACTGTCTTCAACCTCCCTTTGTATAACAATGTGCCAAAAAGACGAGAGATCCTTTTAGCAGATACTTTTGAACTTGGTAACACGAGAGGATGATTAAGCGCTGTCCTGTGTCCTTCCTATATCCGTCACCAAAGCGAACGATAGATTCACTCCCGGAGGGGATCGAACAATCTCTTCTTAGCACAGTCGATAACGGCACTGTCTTTGATAACCAGTCACATGCCAATTATTCGCGTCGAAACTACCCACTCTCTAACTACCGGCAATTAGGGTGATGTTGAACGGAATGGTTTTAAAAAGTTTAAACTATAACGCCATGCGCGCGAGCGACGGTATTTACTCTCTATCAGTTGGTCCCTAATCGTCAGCTAACTTAATGTATAACCATGCTCTAGTGTAATGGGGACATATTCAAGCAAAGTACTTAAATGAGTAGATAGAAACTCAATCGGCCCCATATCAATAAACTGTAAAGCATAATAGTTTTTAGGAAGGAACGTATCCCGCAACGACGTTGTCCTGGGTTGCCCCTGCATTTCCAACTGTCATACACCTTCGCTGGAGGCCTGTTATTCCCAACTTGAAGTACCCACGATCATTGTTGTTCAGTTTTGGCAATTTCTTAAAATGGCCTTGAGCTCCACACTCAAAGCAACCATTAGCCCTACTGCATTATTATAGTTGTATGTTAAGGTAGTTTGTTGTTGTTGTTATGATGTACGGTTGTTGTTGTTGTTGTTAATTGTTGTTGTAGTTACAGTCGTATCCTATAGTCCCTTGCCAGATGGCCAACCCTATTGCAGTTTACCTGCACCTAGGGCGTACAAGGACCGCTTCTTGAAAGGCCAATACACTGGAAAAAAGAGGCTTAGAGACCCTTCGTATGGCTTCCTGTTCACATTGCATGCAGCATAGCCCTGGCCTTGATCTGCCTCCTATTCTGCTTTTGTTGGTTTTGATTGTTTCTAGGGAAGATCATCATACAATTCTTTCCTTTCCTTCTTCTTTCTGCCTGAACGTTCAACATAGGCATGGGTCCTAATCCTCCATCAACTTAGTATGTAAACTCAATAACTTCTATGGCATGGTCCCCTTTGACTTTGAAAAATGCTTTTACACTGCCAAGTATCATATTGGGTAAGCCACCGATATACTTTTCAATCTTGTCTACCTCTTCTGGGAACATCCTGGAACACATCTAACTAGTTGCTGAAAACGTCGATTAAAGGCCACCACACATCGGAGGTGTAGGGATCCCTTAAAACCTTAAGGTTCCACATTTCAGTTTCATCTTCTTGATCTCACCCCTCGGGCAGTATTTTATCAGTCATCATGTTTCTTTAGTGCTGCCTCATTGGCCATGGCATAGCTCTTCTGGAGTGGTGTCTTAACAATGTGGAATTCCACATGTAAGAGCATCGTCTGTCAGAGTGCAAGTCAGCTTAATTGACGTTGACAGTTGCCTAAGGCAATTGCTAATCAAAACACAGATTCCATTTTCTCGAACCATCGAGTGAGTCCGGCGACTCCCTCAGTGCCTTTGAAGTCCAAAGGTTTGCATTTTAAGTATTCAGAGTCAGAGCATGCACGAGCAGCTTGTGCTGGCCTTGGTACTTAACCATTGCTGTCGTAGCCATTCCTAACTCTGCTTGCTTCTTTCTGCTTCAAAAAGGCATGCAGCACAACTCCTTGATTAATTAAGGCCTGAAGTGTGCCTCAGTAATAAAGTTTTTGTGGCTGTTGGTGTCAGTTTGGGGCCCCCTGGTTGGGGTGACGGTGTTGGTGTTGTCATCTGGGTTTAACCTAACCTCGGGCCTTCCTCTTGGTGCCATTTTCTAAACACAAGAAAACATAAAACCCGTTCGATTTCAATACAATCATAACGTAACAATAACATATGTATCATAAATTAAATTAAAATCACATCGCACTAGTGACCAGAAGAAATAACTTAAATAAGAATATATATTAAGCACTTATTTGTAATAAACGAAATATATAATAACAAACGTATATCAATTATGAATGCATCAGTAGTCCCACTAATGCCAACAACCAAAATAAGTGTGTCCCATAAAAAAACCCTTTTATGAAGGCAATTGTTTTAAAACGTTATAGTCCGAAGCAAAAACATTCTAAGACCTGGTTCTCTATAACCTTCGCTTGATACCCAATACTGTAACACCCCTAAAATGGGGTCGCAGACAGAAAGAAAAGAACATGCGGAATAAGGGTTCCGGGGCGTGTTACTTCAAGATCAACAAAGCACAAGCTATCATATAAAAAGAAAGACACAAAAAAGTCGTTTAAATTGATAACATTGGATTAAATTAAAAGACATATTACAAAAGCTTAAATAGCTCACTTGTTTCCTTGTTAATATCAAAATATGACATAATTTTTATTGCCCCAAAAATAGATATAAAAGTCTTTACGCGAGCAATCCAAAACTTAACCCAATGCATCCTTTTCCCTTTGCACCAATCGTGCCTATTGACCACCTAAAAACATTGCTTAAAATGTCAACAAAATTGTTGGTGAATTCATAGGTTTATGTATTTTAAATTATGCAAGACACGCAAGACCTTTTTCCCGTGAAGTTTACAACAGATACAAACAATCACAAAACCAGATTACATTTACACAAAGCTCATGACACTGAAGCTCGACTATCTTGTTTCGTAAAAATATTGCTACTTATCTCGCAGACCCGAAATGATTTTCAAACGAAAACCCCGAAACATCCCTGATTCGACATGCTATAACGTTCGTTCCTGGTGATAGCTAGTCACTCGAACGGGGAGGTCGTTTCTGGTATGTGCTTAATTACACATACCTTTTACCTTTAAAAACGAGCTAAAATAACCAAAAACGGACTCAAAATGCCAAATATATGCTTGTTTTTGCTATTGTTTTGTGCAGGCCCGGATCTCCTCACAAAAAGACGAAAAACCAAGCAAAAAGCGACAAACCGGACACGGGGATGAAAAGTGTGTGAAGACGAAAGCCCAATCAAAGTCAAGAAGAAGGAAGAAGTCAACTCCGAGAAGAAAAAGCAAAAAGAAAATATAACTTGAGGGGGTTGAGGGGTCAAAAATGCCAAACCCCTAAGTTATATTATTAAGGAACAAAGACCAAACCAAGCAAAAAAAGGGCTATTATGATGCCAATTTGGGAAATTTCATTTTTATAAAAAAGAAAAAAGGGGAAAAAGGAAATGAAAAGAAGAAAAGATGGTGGAGGGAGGGGGGGGGGGGGGCTTTTCTTTGTACAAAAAACCAAACATACCCTAAAACCTTAATCACTTCAACGTTCACAACCCAAAAATCTTCATTCAAAAATCAAAAAAACACCACTTCAATCAAATCCAAAAACAAAACTATCTTTCAAAAAACAATCTTCAAAATTCTAATCAAATCTTTCAAACCAACCTTAATCAAAACTCCTCCCTCTTACTGTCCAACTGACAAACAAACAAAGAACAGAGATAAAACCAACCTCAATTATTTCTAAAACACCAAAAAATAAAAAAAAAAAAAAAACCTATTTCCTAACACCTTTTCCCAATCTTCTTCCATCTTCCCGCCAATATAAAAATGAACGCAAAAATCCAGCTAGCAACTCTGTTTTGCTGCCAACCTACTTCTAACCCTCAACACTCCATCAATCCACGTTGACAAAACCTTCCACAAACCCCACATGGCCACAATGCCAAGTTGGCAATCCAAGGGCATTTTCGATCTAAGGGTTGAGAGAGAACACAAGGAAATTAAGGGCCAGGATATATTGTGAGTTTATACTCACAAAACTAGCACAAGGAAGCTTTATACTCAGCAAACAAACACAGTCAAGCTCAACAAAGAAAAGTAAATGAAAGTCAAACAGAAGACTTCAGCTTGTTTTTACCTTTTTCTTGGTATAAATAGGGCTAGTGAGCCATGTAAGAGGAGTTGGTAATTTTTAAGTTTATAAAATATACAAAAACTTTTTCCTTTCCTTTCTGCATTTGTAAAAGATCCAAGTTTTAATGAAAAATCAATTTTTTTGTTTGTTTTGCAAAAATCGTTTCCAAGTTTACATTACCTTAAGTTTGTTTTTAAAACTACTCATACTCTGAAGAGTCCTCTAAGCCTTGATTTTGCGCTAATCAGTGTTAACTAAGTTTAAATTCAGCAAACCATTTAATAACCTGAAATTACCGTTTGCATTTTGAATTGTAGGAAAGCAATTGGAAGTTGGTTGTAATGGAAAACCAAAATATGACTCATAACCCTAGCTTTATTAAAAACCTAGGGAGGCTTATAGCTGCCCTTTTGGTTCCTCTTTTATAGTAGAGTTCATTGTAAGTCTCTTTATATAAGTTCTTCACTTTTCTTTAAGGTTAACTGTAGCATTGCTTAAAAGTCAATGAAAGTCAAACAGAAGACTTCAGCTTGTTTTACCTTTTTCTTTGTATAAATAGGGCTAGTGAGCCAAGTAGAAAAAAAAAGAGTAATTTTTAGTTTTTAAGAGTGTAATTTTTAGTTTTTAATTTAAAAAAACTTTTTCCTTTCTGCAATTTGTAAAAGTTCCAAGTTTAATGAAATTTCAGTTTGTTTTGCAATTCGTGTTCTAAGTTTACATTACCTTAAGTTTGTTTTAAAGCTACTCTAAGCTCTTTATTTGAGCTAAATAAGTGTTAACTAAGTTTAAATTCTGCAAACCAGTTTAATAACCTGAATTACCTTTGCATTTGAATTGTGGAAAGCATTTTGGAAGTTGGTTGTAATGGAAAACCAAATGGACTCACACCCTAGCTTATTAATAAGCTAGGGAGCTTATAGCTGCCCTTTTGGGTTCCTCTTGTTTAGCTAGAGGTTCATTGTAAGTCTCGTATTTAATTCTTGCACTTTTCTTTAAGGTTACTGTAGCATTGCTTATTATTGTTTATTTCTGTCTTATCTTGCTTAATAGTGTTAATATATGCTTAATTTTCCTTGGTTTAAGCTTTTGTATCATTTATTTATACTTGTTCTTTTAATATGTCATTTTTAGCTAGCTTTTTCATAAGCTCATTCTGGCTTATTTAGTGTTTCAAAATATCTTTTGAGTCTTAATTATTGTTCATTGAGCTTAAATCTCAATCTGTTTTTAGCTTATATCATCATAAGAATCCAATTGCTTGCTCATTTTTAAGCTCAAAAGTGCTTATTTTCAGTAAAATCAAAAAAATAGTAGTTTAGTCATTTGTGCTTATTGTGCTTATTCCAATGGCTTATTTAAAAAAGTGAATAGGTGGGCTTAATAAGGACTCATTAGTGAGCTTATTTCCAAAAGCACACTTTTCAGTTTGGCTTATTTAGGATTTTAGCTTATTTTCATTTTGGCTTATTTTAGAAAAAGTTAGAGTTTACTATATTTTGATGCAAATTGAGTTGAGTTAAGTTGTTTTTGGTTGAAAAGGCTTTTTGGAATCAGATTAAGCAACATATAAGCTTTCCAAAACATCTTTCCTTTTTCATTTTGGTTTAATTTTGAGCTTTTTACAGCTTATTTACTAAAAGTAAGTCCAAACCTTAACTTTCTGCAATCAGCAGCTTATTTGGCTTTTCGGGGCTTATTAAGTGCTTATTTTTATAAGGTGCCTTTATTAAAGTTGCTTAAAAACATGTCCCGGACAACTTTCGTGTTTTGAGTTTTGGCTAAAAACGATTTTTTAAAATCAGCAGTTTTGGAGCCTCGTTTCTACCACTTTCTGCAATCAGCAGCTCTTTTGGCTTTTTGGGGCTTATTGAGTGCTTATTTTTATAAAGTGCCTTTATTAAAGTTGCTTAAAAACATGTCCCGGACAACTTTCGTGTTTTGAGTTTTGGCTAAAAACGATTTTTTAAAATCAGCAGTTTTGGAGCCTCGTTTCTGCTGGTAGTATTGTCGTTTCTGCTGGTAGTGTATCGTTTCTGCTGGTAGTGTATCGTTTCTGCTGGTAGTGTTAAAATTTTGTATAATTTAGTTTTTTTTTTCCCCTCATTTTTCCATGCCCGTTTTAGGTTTTGTTCCATTAGATTGTAATTTAGGGATTCCTTATACCTAATTTTGCTTCCCGTAGTTGTTAGGACTTATAATCAATCAAAATCATTCTCACTCAATCTAAATCAAACCAAGATCAACTTTCAATTGCAGCCTCGTTGGGACATACGACCCGGGAATCATACTTCCGGAATCTTTTTATCATTGATTCTCTTATATATTTTATTTCTAGGTAGGTCTTGACTTTTTACCTTGGTCAAGGGTGAAGAGTTTGGATTTGCCTAGTATTTTATATATGCTATATTGAGATCGATCAAGCATCCAGCTCTAGCCGACTCTTCTGTTGTACCTGTTGATGACCCTGTTTCCTCAGCTGCGGATACAGAGGCATTTGAGACAGACGAGTCTGCATCTACACCACCATCACCCAGATCTCGCAAGGCTAGGATATATGTTTGACCCCAGACACCGATGGCAACATCTTCTGAGGCACTCATCGCTGAGTATGTTGTTGTACCTACACCTTCATCACTGTCACCATCTCCACTTACCCCACTATCATCCCCACTCCCCTAGATTCCCTCACCACCATTACCTTACCATCACCACCTACTCATACTACCCCTACCTATGTTGAGGCACCTTTGGGCTACAGAGCAGTCAGGATTCGGTTGAGAGCTGCATTACCACCCACCCACCATCTATCAAAGATACCATCACCACCCCTATTACTACCATCTACTACACACAAAGATGATATTCACGAGGCGGACATGCCGCTTCGGAAGAGAGCTCATTTTACTGTGCCCACCGGTAGGTTTGAGGTTGGGGAAAGTTCACCAGTTGCTGCTGCTAGACAGCTTGGACTGGATGTTGCTACTGTGGATGCCACCCCTGGACGTCCTATGTCTAGAGAGGTTGGCTATGGGATTGAGGATGTTTGGGATGACATGGTTGGGGATATGGAGGAGAGAGCACATACCACTATTAAGGGCTTGAGCCAAAGAGTAACAAATCTTTCCACTACTCTTGCTCGGGATACTTATGAGATATATGTTCGATTAGAGGACGCCCAGGATGACTGAGCTCTTCAGAGAGCCTGAGTCAACACACTGTTTAGAGACATGCGATATCATCTTCACACAGCCATGCTTTTGGAGAGCGAGGCTAGGAACGCCAGGCAAGCATGGGGACATGCCATGGACTGCAACAGGGCGGTACATGCTGAGCTCCAAGCATATCGAGCTCAAGTTCAGATACATGAGACTCATATTCAGACACGAGCGTCTCATATTGGATCACTGGAGACTCTAGTTGCAACATTAGTGGCTCAGACTTCATCACTTCAGACACACTTGACTGCAGCTCTTGGACGTATTCAGACACTTGAGGCTAAGGAGCCAGCACGCACTAACGACCCAGAGGATGCTGGTAGTAGTATTTAGTATTGTACCATTTTGTAGCTATCCTGTATAGCCTGCTAAGTTTTATGGGTGATTCCCAGCTAGTAGGCTGTAGGGATTTTGTTTCATCTTTTAGCTATCTTGTATGGCATGCTAAGTATTATAGGTAATTCCCAGCTAGCATGGCCGTAGGACTTGTATTTTTCATTTCTGTAACAAAACTATCATGTATGTTTTCAAAGTTATATATGATCATGATGTACTTTGTCATGTCGATTTCACTTCGGATGTATATTTTACCGTGTGTTGTGATCTCATTTTATTTATTGTGCATATGTCATGTCGCGTTTATGATTGTATGAAATCTAACGTGTATTATATTTCTTGTGATTTAAAGAAAATGTCGCCAAAGAGAACCACCGCAACAACCACCCCTGCACCTATGACCAATGCTCAGATTAAGGAACTAATAGCCCAAGGAGTTGCTGATGCATTGGCAGAAATTGAAGCAAACAGAACCAGTAGAAACGGTAATGACAGCCATGATTTGGGAATTGGTAGCAGGAGGACAGAGTGAGCTGCTTGCGAGTGCACTTACAATGACTTCTTGAAATGCCAACCCCTTAATTTTAAGGGTACTGAAGGAGTTATTAGTTTAACTCAGTTGTTTGAGAAGATGGAGTTTGTGTTCTATATTAGCAATTGCACTGTCGCGTGCCAGATCAAGTTTGCTACCTGCACTCTTCTTGGTAGTGCTCTGACGTGGTGGAATTCCCATGTCAAGACTGTTGGTCATGATGCTGCATACGGAATGCCATAGAAAACATTAAAGAAGATGATGACTGCCAAATATTGCCCAAGAGGCGAGATCAAGAAGCTAGAGATTGAACTCTGGAATCTGAAAGTCAAAGGTGCTGATGTGTTGAGCTATAACCAACGTTTCTAAAAGTTGGCACTGATGTGTTCAATAATGTTTCCTAAAGAATCGGATGAGGTCGAGAAGTATGTCGGTGGACTTCCCGACATGATTCAGGGAAGTGTGATGGCTTCTAAGCCAAAGACAATGCAGGATGCAATTAAGTTTGCCACTAAACTGATGGATAAGAAAATCCATAGTTTAGCTGACCGTCAGGCTGAAAACAAAAGGAAACTTGATGACACTTCAAGGAATAACCAGAACCAACAACAGCCTTTCAAAAGGCATAATGTGGCAAGGGCCTATATTGTTGGGCCTGGGAAAAAGAAAGTGTACGCGGGATCTAAACCTCTGTGTCCTAAATGCAACTACCATCACGAAGGGCAGTGTGCACCAAGGTGCAACAAATGCAAGAAAGTTGGCCATCTAGCCCGTGAGTGTAGGGGTGCTGCTGCTAACACTAACACTCAAAGAGGTGTCACTTGCTATGAATGTGGGGTTCAGGGGCATTACAAGAAAGACTGCCCAAAGTTGAAAAATAAGAATCAGGAAAATCAAGCTGGGATTGGTAATGCTGTGGCAAGGGCTTATGCTGTGGGCACGGCAGGGACAAACCCGAACTCCAATGTCGTTACAGGTACATTCCTCCTAAACAACCGTTATGGTTCGATTTTATTTGATACTGGTGCCGACAGGAGTTTCGTGTCTACTGCATTTAGTTCTTTGATTGATATCGTTCCAACTATACTAGACCATGGTTATGACGTCGAGTTAGCTGACAGTAAAATAATTAAAGTTAGTACGCTTATACGGGGTTGCACATTAAATTTTCTGAATCATCCTTTCAACGTTGATTTAATGCCCGTAGAGCTCGATAGCTTTGATGTCATAATTGGTATGGAGTGGTTAACAAAATATCATGCCGTAATCGTCTGTGATGAGAAACTCGTTCGTGTTCCCTTTAGGAATGAAAATTTAATTTTTTTGTGGTGACGGAAGCAACAACGGACACGAGTCTTGGTTAAACATCATCTCGTGCACCAAAACCCAGAAGTATTTGCTAAAAGGATGTCATGTCTTTTTGGCACATATTACCGCAAAGAAGGATGAGACAAGTCGAAGAAGAAGCGACTTAAAGACGTACCAAATGTTCAAGACTTTCCTGAAGTTTTTCCCGAGGACTTGTCGGGTATTCCACCAGCTCGACAAGTGGAATTCTAAATTGATTTTGTACCTGGTGCTGCACCTGTAGCACGGGCACCTTATCGATTAGCCCCGTCCGAGATGTAAGAATTGTCAGATCAACTGCAGGAACTTTCTGACAAAGGCTTCATAAGACCCAGTTCCTCACCTTAGGGAGCTCCGGTCTTATTTGTCAAGAAGAAGGATGGATCATTCCTGATGTGCATCAATTATCAGGAATTAAATAAGTTAACGGTGAAGAACCGTTATCCGCTTCCAAGAATTGACGATTTATTCGATCAACTTCAAGGGTCGAGTGTCTTGGAAGATCGGACTTTGAGGTCACTGGTTATCATTAATGCTGTGTTCTGTGAAGTAAGGACATCTCGAAGACCGCTTTCAAAACTCGTTATGGCCATTATGAATTTCAAGTTATGCCTTTTGGTTTGACGAATGCACCAACTGTATTTATCGAACCTCATGAATGGTGCTGTGCAAACCATATCTGGACAAATTCATGATTGTCTTTATTGATGATATTCTGATCTACTCAAAGAGCAAGCAAGAGCATAAAGAGCATCTCAAGTTAATCTTGGAGTTGCTTAAAAAGGAGGAGTTGTATGCCAAATTTTCTAAGTGTGAATTTTGGATTCCCAAAGTATAGTTCCTTGGTCGTGATGTTAGTCGGTGCATTCCAGTAAGATCCGCCATAGATCGATTCTATTAAAGATTGGGCATCTCCTAAGACTCGACGGAGATCGCAATTTTTAGGTCTCACTGGTTATTATCGAATGTTCATTGAAGGATTTTCAAAGATCGACAAGTCAATGACCAAGCTTACTCAAAAGAAGGTCAAGTTTGATTGGGGTGACAAGGAAGAAAAAGCTTTTCAATTACTGAAGGAGAAATTGTGTAGCGCACCTATCTTGGCTTAACCTAAAGGAGCCGAGAACTTTATTGTTTATTACGATGCTTCGCATAAAGGATTAGGTGTTGTCTTAATGCAAAATGAGAAGGTGATTGCTTATGCATCACGACAACTGAAAATTCATGAGAAGAATTATACAACCCTTAATTTGGAGTTAGGAGCAGTAGTGTTCGCTCTAAAGATCTGGAGGCACTATTTGTACGGAACAAAGTACACTGTCTTCACTGATCACAAAAGTTTACAACACATACTTGATCAGAAGGAGTTGAACATGAGGCAATGTCGTTGGTTAGATTTGCTCAGTGATTACGATTGTAAGATTCGTTATCACCCGGGGAAAGCAAACGTAGTGGTCGATGCTTTAAGCCGTAAAGAACGGATTAAGCCATTACCGGTTTGAGCCTTGGTTATGACTATTGGTTTGGATCTCCCCAGGCAAATTTTGGAAGCTCAGATAGAAGCAATGAAACCAGAAAACTTCAAAGCTGAAGATGTAGGAGGTATGATCAGGAAGGATCTCTCAAAGGAAAAGTTGGAACCCCGTGCCGATGGAACTCTATGTTTAAATAACAGGAGTTGGTTACCATGCTATGGTGATCTGAGGACCTTGATTATGCATGAGTCCCACAAGTCAAAATATTATGTTCATCCGAGTTCTGACAAGATGTCCCAAGACATGAAGAAATTATACAAGTGGCCTAACATGAAGGCCGATATTGCCAGTTATGTTAGCAAGTGTTTGACATGCTTAAAGATCAAAGCTGAACACCAAAAACCATTTGGTTTGTTGGTTGCAACATGTTATAGTACTCAGTGGAGTGGGACTATTTCCACAAGTATTTTATCCCAAAGCTCCTAAGACGTCATGATACCATTTGGGTGATTGTAGACCGTCTTACTAAGTCTACACACTTTTTACCGATAAGGGAAAATGACTCTATGGACAAATTGGCAAGACTATACCTGAAAGAAGTAGTCACGAGACATGTAATACCAGTCTCAATCATTTGTGACCGTGACGGTAGATTCACGTCAAATTTCTGGAGGGCATTTCAAAAGGCTTTGGGTACTCGTTTGGATATGAGTACTGCTTACCATCCGCAGACTGATGGGCAAAGCGAAAGAACCATTCAAACACTGGAAGATATGTTACGCGCTTGCGTGATAGACTTTGGAAATGGTTGGGATAGACACTTACCGTTGATTGAGTTCTCATACAACAATAGTTATCATACGAGCATTAAAGCTGCACCATTTGAGGCGCTTTATGGTCGTAAGTGTCGTTCACCTGTTTGCTGGGCCGAGGTCGGAGATGTTCAACTCACCGGTCCAGAAATCGTTCACGAGACTACTGAGAAAATCATTCAAATCAAACAAAGAATACAAGCCGCTCGTGATCGTCAGAAGAGTTACGCCGATAAGAGGCATAAGACTTTAGAATTTCAAGCTGGCGACTGAGACATGTTGAAGGTATCACCTTAGAAAGGGGTTATTCGTTTTGGCAAACGGGGGAAGTTGAATCCGAGGTATATTGGACCTTTCAAGGTGTTAGCAAAAGTGGGAACCGTTGCTTATAGACTCAAACTTCTACAACAGTTAAGCAGGGTTCATAGCACGTTTCACGTATCCAACTTAAAGAAGTGTTTATCCGACGAGCCGTTGGCGATCCCGTTGGATGAAATACATATCGATGATAAGCTCCATTTTGTTGAAGAACCAGTGGAGATTATGGATCGTGAAGTCAAACGGTTAAAACAAAGTTGTATTTCAATTATCAAGGTTCGATGGAACTCTAGGAGAGGTCTTGAGTTCACATGGAAACGTGAAGATCAATTTCGAAAGAAGTATTCGCACCTCTTCACAAAAACAGCACCCTCGACAAGTGCCGCATCTTGAGCCTTGCGGACAAGGCTCCTTTAATGGGGGAAGACTGTAAAAATCCGTTATTTCATGTCATTTTACGACTTCACTATTTTCAATTATTTATTTTTAGGGATTTACGCGTTTACTTTTAATTTTTATCGTGAAGTTAAATCGCGTAAACTAAAAATAAGCGTTCAACGTAAACTGGCATTAAACAAATAAAATTTTATGTCAAGTAAGTGTTATATAATTATTAGGTAGATAATTTATAACTTTACACTATTTATTTTTATTCGTTACGTAAATCGTATACGTTTCACAATAAAACACTAGCATGCATGCATGGGAACCCATTAACCCACCTACACTTCAACAAATACCCACCAATACATTTTTAACAAAGTTTTATACAAATCTACTCCTTATAAACCCATATGGCCGGCTATACATGCAAGAACACATCCATACAAACTAGGAAATTAAATCAAAGGCATCCACTAACAATATTAAACAACTATAACCTTTACCCTTGGATCAAAGCCTTAAAGTATCATCATTTTGACTCCCATGTGTGTGTTGTCTGGTTCGGATGGAAACAAGGGCAAAAGGAGGGCCAACAAGCATGCTTAATCCTATTTCACATCATACTTACACAAAGTCAAGGTTGTCATACTATCTCCATACTTATTCCCTTAACCTAGTAATATTTTAAGCTCCAAAACATACCCTAATGGCTAACCAAAAACCGGACACACCCTTACCACTTCAAAACCATTTGATAGTTTTATTAAGATGGTATTTTAACTCAAGCCTTGCTATAAATAGGAAGCAAAAAGTGATAAACTCACACACATGCATTTCTAAACTAAAAACTCAAACACATCTCTCCTTTGCTCTCTCATAAGCTACGACTAAAAACACCAACACAAAACCATTTCATATTTTGATTTTTCAAGTATTACAAGTATTTATGGTTTGATATTAGGCATATCTAAGGTGTTACAAAGGGTATTGGAAGCTTGGGTATTGGTTTAACAAGTGCTTAATTTAAGGAAGAACTAGGGTTTTCAAGTAAAGTGTTAGGGTTTCTTGGAAGTAATTAGGGTTATACACTTGGGTTAGATTTTGTGTATCATCTTCATCTACTCTCTTGAGGTCTAAACATAACCCAAATCTTTTCTAATACTTTATTTACATGTTTATATATATTTGTTATATTGTTCTTCACCATCTAGGTTATTTTATGAGTTTATAAAACAAATGGACATGTTCATGAATTCGAATTATATTTTTCACATGTTTAGATGATGTTAAAAATGTGGTAGAACACAAGGAAACACTTTATATAAGTGTTAGTTAATTTTTAGATTTGGTTTATAAATTAAATCATTGAAAGTTTATAAATAAAAGATTATGAGGACATTTCATTGGACATAAAATCATGAACAATAATTAAAGGACTTAATATATATGAAAGATATGTTAATAAGTAAAGTATAGGACTTGTAATAATTTGAAAATATGAAAGTATATAAAATAAGTTTATAAAACTTATTTTCATAAGGAATCCAAGCATATAAGGAAATCGAAATTATGGACATAAAATCCGTGCACATAAGGAACATTAAAAACGAAATTAAAATGAAAGAGATATGATATATACAAGGTTACGATAACTAATATGTAAAAAGTGTTTTTATAAAAACTCTTTTATAAAAACTGATATTGTTTCACAACAGTATAAATTCTGTAAACATTTTTATATGTTAGATTATTTAATTACTATTCCGTACATATAGAGAACACGTAAAACGGAGCTAAAATGATAAAGTTATAAATTTATAAGTTTTTCAAAAAGTATATATATACTTTTATCTTTATATAAAAGCTGAAATATATATAACAACTGCAGAAACTAAAAACAGTAATTTTGAGGACCTTCGAGTCCGATTCAGCCAAAGTATAAAACTACAAAGTTGTTCAAAACGACATTTTACTTAAACCTTTTGATTTTCATAATTTTTGGATGTATAGATATTTAATTAGGAATTATAAGACAAGTATATTTTTATAAATATTATTTTATGAAACAATTAAACTATTTATATATTATCATTATATAAATAACAAAAATATTAAATCAAGTATTATTAACAAATAATCAAATATTTGACAAAGATAATATTTGTATTTTTCAAATACAAATACTTAGATATTTATTTAACAAATGCAATTTAAACATTGTTTCAAGTTTATAAATTAAACAACGACATTTAGATGGTGATGTAACTCTATAAAAATATATTGATGCGTTTATATTAAATACATGACACTCATACGACCTATGATTAATTAGGTTACATTCGGATTTCCCTAGACGATTTACATATTCGATTTATATAATAAAATCATTCACTGAGGTGAGTTCATAGCCCCATTTTATACGATTACAATGATTTACAACTATTGGGGGTGAGAAACAAGCATTGTTTTACATTTGAACGTAAATACACTTTTAAACAAATTACGAGTTTGCCTAAGTAGCTATAACCCACTACGCCTATGAATCATGAACTATCAATTACTTGGTGTAAGCTAGAGTGTTATAAATAGATTTATTTGTGATTGACATCCCCATATGGGTGAGTAGCGCTCACTAGGTTTATTGAAACGGCTTAAACCAACGACGTATAATCCATGTCGATTTGGATGTTTTGCGGGTTTGAACATCATACGACACATTGTTGGCAAAAATTTGCGAATTCATTACATGTCGTAGATTCAGTGTCATGATCTTAGGGAATCGTAATTACATTTTTGTGATATTGTATGTGTTACAATAGTCATGCACTTTGAAATCTTGCGGTCCTACTTTATACATTACTTAAACCTGTGAATTCACCAACTTTATGTTGACGTTTTAAAGCATGTTTTTCTCAAGTCAATAAGGTACAAGAAACAAGGATACATTGGTGGTCATTATTTTGGAGTCACATTGCTATAAAGATTTGTGTGCATTACATTTTAGGAATATCTGTTATGTATTAAAATCTTTACATTTTCAAGGATGAACAAGTTAAGCTTCGGGATTTTGTAACAAACAATTTATTTAATCCAATGAATCGTTTTCAAACGACTCATATAGAGGTCGTTCTCTCATCTTGTGCTATTGATCTATGAAGTAACGCTCCCGGACCCTTATTCCGCTGCGACCCAATTTGAGGGTGTTACAATACTTGTAAATTTCATATTTTACATATTCCATATGCATTCTCACAATGCCTTTATCATTCTCTCATCAACCTCAAGTTGACAACTTATTTAAGTTTTATGCCCAAGCATTATTTTTAGTATACTCGACTCTTCCGCATATAAATCTTACATAGGTTTATTCTATGTCACACCCAACAATCTCATTATTCACATCATACGCATTCTCATATATCTACATGATTTTAGTCATGTTTTACAATTCATCTAACGCATTTTATATCTTTAAAGGATTTTAGCGCAACGCTTTTATCTAATGCATTTATCTAATTTTGCTATCGCAACTTAATCGACATTCTTCTATATAGCATGTCTTGTCATCATTTTAATATTTTTTACATTCAATTTCAAGGGCAACTCTTCTCAATATTTATACGTCCAAGTTCAACATTAGACATATATTACTATTAGACTATACATTAGTCTTACATCACAATCTAATCCCATTCGCTTAACTCAATGTCTAACACTTCATGTTACGACAAATTCTAATCATGCCTTATTATTAATCACAAGCATATCGCTCTTATTAATACCTTGGGGCAAATGGCACAAAAAGGCATTAAACTTATGGTCTATTTTCAATCAAGGTACTCCACTTTTTTTTCTTGCACATAAAGGCGACTAAATTTTTTTCTAGCCGATTTAGGTTTTTTCTCACTTTACTTTAACACACTAACCTCCATTTCGTTATATCCTCATAATTAGTGTTAATTAAAAATGAAGGGCACAAATTGACAATTATTCAAAGATCAATATAAATAATAAATTATGGTATTCTAATGGAATTTGAACATACGACATCTACAGTTATAATCTAATAAACAATAACCTAATTTCATCAAAATTTTAGTATATTATTGATGTCTAGCCATATTAAAAAGGGTGTGTAATACAAAATATTTTGGATTGAAGTACATGTTCAAGTGAAGGAAGCAGTAACAGTACATGTTCAACTTCTATAAGAATTTTCTCATCTCTTTTAAATTACATATTGAAGCCTATGTAATTTTTGGAATCATATTTCTAAAGCAAAGTAACAGTACATTAACTAAAGTTTTTTCGTAACAAAGTTTATGTCACCTATATCGGAATAAGCAAATCCAATTACTAAAGCAAAGTAACGCTACATGTTCAGGTGAAAGAAGGCAAAAATAAAGCTCAAAATAATGGGCAAAATTTCCAGTATCATATTTCAATTTGAACTTTTGGTCTTGAATGATAAAGATTGCTGATTACGGTTAATCACTTTAGGGAATATGAGTTGAGAAAAGGCACTAATTTGTTATATATGTCGATTGATTTTCGGATAATTGTTAATTTGGGCTTTTTATTTTTAATTAACACTAATTATGGAGATATAACGAAATGGGCGTTAGTGTGTTAACGAAAAGTGAGAAAAAACCTAAATCGGCTAGAAAAAAAGTTGGCCGCCTTTATGTGCAAAAGAAAAAGTAGAGTACCTTAAGTGGAAATAAACCCTAAGTTTAATGCCTTTTGTGCCTTTTGCCCTAATATTTTGCTATCGCGTTATAATTATCATGTTCTCTAGACAACATGATTTAACATACCTCAACCATTCATCTAATTAGGATGCATATAAGCATCTAATTTTAATACATAAGCAATTTTAGCTTAAGCAACTTTTCATAATACAAGCTTTTATACATTCACTTGCCCCTATTCACATATTTTCATCAAGTCTTATCTAAAGTGAAATTTTATGCATTTTACTTGGCGTTAAACACTTCATAAGCTCATACCATCATACACATCATGTGCTACTTAGACATATAAATAACTACCATAGACTTTACATCATATAAACATATATTTCCGCACTTAACACTTCTCTAATAAGTGTTTTATATTCTTAGCCACAACCAAAGTCATTTAGTCTATGGAAAAATAACATATCTTACATTTCATAATCATTTTATGTCTAAGCATCATCTTAATCAGAGCCGCAGGTACTAACTACCTTATAACTAAGGCATTCACATTATTCGCTACTTACACTTACGGCATACGCATCTACGAGTGGTTTAAATTTAGGCAACCTATCATGGAAACTTAATTCACTTAGACCGAAGCTCTGATACCAAGTTGAAACACCCCTGTCTCGACTTCAAAATTGACAAAAAAATAAAACTTTTTGCTCAAATGCATGTTCAGGAATGACCTCCTGTCACTCCTTGATAAACTGACATAAATATATTACAATTCAACCTTTGAAAGTATCATTAACATAAAATAAACTCAAATACCTTTCCAACGGTATAAGGCACGACTTCTAACTCTTTACGGTTCATTCTATATGATATTTACAAAAACGACAAAACCGAAAAACCCTTTCTGATGCACTTAGCCGCCGGCCGAGGTCCCGGCCGCCGGCTAAAGCCCTTATGAGGCCTTTAATCACCGGCTAAGGCCCTCCAGCCGCCGGCCAAAGCCCTCAGGCCTGCACTACTTTACCCGACTTGTCTTTTTTACCCAAAACTCGACTTCCGGAACTCAACCCATCATAAGAACTTCCAGAATTCAATTAAACATCATAATACACTATTTTCATAACATTCGTGGTCTCAACGACCCAAGGAAATGTTCTTTACAAAGTGATGGGTGTTTTGCCAAACACCCATTTTTAACCCATTTCACCCAAAAATACTTGTACTAAATACATGACTTCTATTTCTAAGACAAGACCTGAACTTGGACACTTCCAAACCATTTATACAAATCATTTTATAAATTGTTTTACGACTCTTGGGGGTACAACCTTATCTTGACCTCGGCGTCTAGTACTAAGCTCATAAGCACACTTCAATACTTCCAACTTCTAGTATCCAATTCTTAGACCTTAATCAAGGTCTAACCTTCATCACTGAAACACCTACAAAAGAATTTTTTTTAAACAACTAATACGTATAGTGAAACGCTTACGTAAGCTATATATGGGTTATAACATAGAATTATACATCATTAATCACATAAGCATCATTCGCACCAATATTAGTCCATAAGACTACTTTTCATCAACAATAACACATTACACTTAAAACACATTTCATTCAATCATACTAAATCATTTGCATATATTATATGGGTCAAAATAGATTTAACTACAACCTTGGCTAGTTTTGCTAAACTAGCTTCTAACTTATTCTTAATCCAAGCCTACTAACCAAGACTTCATAAACCTTCATTAACATCATCCTTATAACACATACATGATAAAATCAATTTAATCTCACATTACAACCAATTTACTTACCTTAGCTCCAAGCTAAGTTTACCAATAACATCATCGCCATCATCTTCTTTGCTTGCTCCTTAATCAAAATCATCAACATATATATAAACACCTCATAATTCACATATAATCAAAGGTGTCTAGACCCATCCATTATTATAACCAAAACCTTTCTTTAACATTATATGATCATTCATGATCATAACCCTAAAATCACTAATTTACTCTTAATTAGTTAAATAACCTTAACCCATATTCATAAACACTTCAAAACTTAGTTTAGAATAACAATTACCTAAAACTCCTAAATTATGGTACATGAACCCTAACTCATATAATTATCAATTCAACTTAATATAGGATTACTTACTTGAAAGGCTCATTACTATAGACTTATCCTTGGATTCAAACCTTAAAACCATCACATGATCATTTCTAACTTGTGTTCTTCTCTTTTCTTTTCTTTGTTTACCGACATCTACACACACCAACACATTCCTAGAAACTTTGAGAAGTCCAGGAAATGTATAAGGCTTATCAATATTATAAGTTAGTTATATGTTTGGCCATTTGGCAATAATGGTCCCTCTAGTCTTATTCCTTCATAATTGTGACACATCAAACTTTCTAAAACCATTTACATAATATATATAATTATAGTTTGACTACCGTGTTTGACTAACCAATCACGTAACGCATTCAAAGTACTAAAAGTCGTAGTCAAACTATCTAATAGCATTCTCGTAATTAAATACTTAAAAACGGGTTTTGAGGTGTTACACCTCTCTCGCCTTTTTTTTGCCTCATCATGAAAGGTCTCTATGTGGCCCTCTCAGATTCGACTAGATCATGTTGGATAAATGGTATTAAGTTTGGTACTCCCGCTATTACTTTGTCTCATTTATTCTATGTTGATGACGTTGTGATCACCACGGATTAAAACTCCCACAATATGGACAACATTATTCGTGTTTTACAGGTTTTATCTAGCCTCGGGTCTTAAAATTAGTATCCATAAATCCAATGTTTATGGTATCAGAGTTTCAAAAAAGGAAGGGTCTCTTATGGCTAACAATAGGGGATGTGCTTCGGGTTCCTTCCCATTCGTTTATCTTGGTTTACCGATCGAATCCAATATGAATCTTACTTCCAACTGGAAGCTCTTACTTGACCGGCTCCACACGAGGCTTTCATCTTGGAAGGCAAGCCTTCTTTCTATCAGGGGTCGTCTACGTTAATTAAGGCCGTCCTTGGTAGTCTTGGGATTTATTATCTCTCTATCTTTGAAGTTCCTGAATTCATCTTGAAGTCTTTGGAAAGAATTCATGCTACGTTTTTTTGGAGGCTCTCATGATTCGAAAAAACTTGCTTGGATAAAATGGTCCAGTGTCTTATCCTCGTTCGAAAAAGGTGGCTTGGGTATAGACAGCTTAAAGTCATTCAGCCTTGCTCTTCTACAAAAGTGGCGTTGGAATTGCATTCAAATCTAAACCTCCTTTTTGTGAAAGTTATTAAGGCGTTGCATGGGCAAGAGGGTGGTTTTGATTTTCACGGGTGCAAAACAAACGGTTTATGGGCTAAACTTGTGGGGACTACTAATCATTTGCATTCGAGTGGCATCCTCCCAGCTAATTCGTTACGTTTTCATGTGGTTGTGGTACGCTCATTCGCTTCTTGAAAGATACATAGCTCGGTAATCTCCTTTATATCTCCGGTTCAATAGACTTTGTCGTTTGGATCAAGATAAGGATTGTTTGATTATTGATCGTATTTCGAATGGGCTATGAAGTTGGAATTGGTCTAGATCAAATTTGGTTGTTCGTAACTCGGCTCATCTTAGAGACATGCTGATTGAGATTAGCCAAGTGGATACCCGCTTCGGTTCAGACACTTATGTTTGGTCTATTGCTAATGATGGCGTCTTCTCTTTAGGTGCGACTCGTAGGCATATTGATGCTCATCTTTTGCCTACTTTGGATCCTCCGACTACATGGGACAAATTTTTCCTCGCAAAGTTAATATCTTTAAGTGGCGTTTGAAGCTTGATAGACTTCCGCACCGTTTAAACCTCTCGTATAGAGGTATCGATATCTCATAGATCTCTTGTCCTTCTTGTAACGGTAATGTGGAATCTAATCTTCATATTTTTTTTCAAGTGTGATATTGCTAAAGATATTTGGAGACTTGTTCATGTTTGGTGTGACACTTCCATTCCATTGTTCACGTCTAACCACCCTTGGAATGATTGGTTGAGTTCTTGGCACGTTTCGAAAGAGAAGATTCATCATATGTACATCATCATTGCGTCTTCTTTTTGGTGGATTTGGCAGTACCGTAATAATGTCACTTTTAGTCTCAATCATAAGAAATGTTGACATTTTGAATAATTATTCTGTTTATACTTTACTGTCTTGAAGTTTAGAGTTCGTATGTCTATTAGGCTGGACTCTTGTTAACGTCCTCTATGAACTAATTAACTAATCCATGCTTTAAAATTCGCGATAATAATCTCAAATTAAATGAGAATAATATGATAACCTTGATAAAAAAATCTTTATGCTTTTAATTTGAGTCAACTAAAAAAAGAAACGTGTATAAAAAAATTAAAAGATAGTGAGTAACTACTTAACATATAAAACACTACATCAGTTATAGTGATATTTTGGTTATATAAACTACTTAACCAAAATATCACGGTGACTATATGCCGCTATAAAATCCCGTTGTTATGCACGTAGAATATTTTAGTCGAATCACTTTGTTAAACTTGTTACGAAAGCTTAATTTGTGATTTCGTTGATATGCGATATTTTTGGGTAAAAGACTTAGGTTTCGTTTGTTTTTTCAGAGGTTTTACCTCTTCATCTTCAAACCATGTCTGCAAAAGAAGAGGTGCATCTAAGCTCTTTATTTACAAAGAATAAGACCATTTGTTTTTTTTTTAGAAGAAGAGGGTTGGTGTTAGAAGAAGAGAGAAGAGGGTTTGTATTAGAAGAAGAGAGAAGAAGAAGTTAGAAGTGAAAAATTTTGTCTTAATTTTTGAAGAGGTTAGAAGAGCTTTTTACCTCTTTTCTCTGCAAAAAAACAAACAAAAAAGCTCTTCCCGCTTCAGACAAAAGAGGTTAGAAGAGGTTAGAAGAGGTGAAATTGAAAAAACAAACAAAGCCTTAGATAGATACAAGCACAAATAGACAATTAAAATCCTGAATCCTCATCAGAAAAAATATATTTTATCTTTTGTGATTATTAAAAAAAACAAAGAAAAGGAAGTGTCGTGTTTATTCAAGTATCAATCAACTATTAGAGGGGAGGGAGTCCATGGCTGTTGGCTTGGTGCCAAGTCATGGCGCCAAAATGGCCAACGGCGCACGACTTCATGGCTCGCGCCAAGGGTCTTCGCGCCGTGGCTAACAGCCCACGCCAAACTTAATTTTTTTTTTTTTAAATCTATCTGTTAGGGAGAGCGGATATTCAAAAAAATACCCCCAAAATCACAATTTTATGCCTTTAAAAATCCTAAAAATACCCCCTTTTTATTTCATACTTCACACACACTTTCAATACATCTTCTACTTCACATTTCTCTACTTCTTTATATTCATTTCAAGAAAGGCGTAGTAATACTCACATCAATCAGAACTTCCTTGAACCATTAATACATGAACACCGAATAAACGACAAGATGTTTAAGTTGAATGCAGCATCCTCCGACAATCCTCAGTCTGATGCAATTTATGATTTGATTAAGCCTAAAAAGCCTGTTATCAGTTTCTTGGATATTCTGTATAGGTTTATAAGGCCATATGCGGCAGTTGGAATGGTTAGATCTATACATTTTTCTTGTAGTGTTCCAAAAAATTTTAAACCGATACAAAATATGCTGACCTGTCTCATTCCATTTAGTAGGTTTTGAAAATAGTTTCAATCTCTTTTCTTACTGTTGAGAAACTTTCAGATGTTTCCCCACTGTTCTTCATGAAAAAGTTGCTGGTAACATTACACCGAACCTGAAACTACGAACTATTACAGTAATATCTGCGTTAATATATATGTTCTTAGAATCTATATCAATTACAATTTTCAGGCTCTTGTTGGATGCATCTTCATGCAAATGTATGTCAGTGGTTTCAATCAGATATGTGATATAGAACTCGACAAGGTACACTAAAGTAATTCATATATCAGTTATTTTATAGCTGAAATGAGACCCAGAAAGAAGCTATATATGTCCATCAATTTTGAAGCACATATAGAGGGACACCCCCTATGAATCCACACAAAAAAAAAAATTAACCACTCAAGTTGCTACCCATGTTAAAAATAGAGTGTGGATCTAAAGCTTAGGAAGATGAGTCAGGATGATCATGTTACAACATGTCAATATGTAATGTACATGAAAATTAGAAATTGCAAAACTTGTTTATGTTTATGCACATATATGTTGTATTTAAGTTTATTGTTTAGCCGTATGCTGTTAATATAATCTTAAATTCAGGTTAACAAGCCATATCTCCCTTTGGCTGCTAGGGAACTATCTATGGAAACTGCTGTTATCCTCTTCATTATCAGCTATTGTGGTATTTCAAATGATTATTAATTCGCCAAACATGAAGACATATAATTCCGAGTGTGGCTTTCGATAGAACTAACCCTTTTTTTCTGTATCCAGGGCTTATTGATTGCATGGATTGGATCCAGGTTTGAAGCTAGATGGTATAACAAAAATGGCTCAAACCTGTTCTGCCTGGATTCAAGTAGGTACTACATGAAGATATATTGATTATGACTCAAAAAATTTAGATGTTCTGGACTTCCATTTGGATTATTGAATTCGCATTTGCTGCTGCTGCTTTCGTTGGAGCAACTTCATCCATTACTTGGAGCAAATACATTACGGTAATTAACGAATCTAGACCATACTTGCAAAATTTTATACAGTAGTCATGATATTTCTGCCAAGAAATCAAGTGTCGAACCCTGTGTGTGAAGTAATCAGTTTGATTACAACTTCACCCAGCGGTACCTTGGTGGTCCTCCAAGCTAATGGTTGTGAGTTTAAGTCTCGATGTAGACAATAGGTAGATTGTTGTGCATCTTTGCCACAACACTGTATAAGGTTATAAGGAATTTGAGATGATAATCCAAGTAAGCAGACGCTCTGGTTTCTTAGGCATAAAAGTGAAAAAAAGGACAGAAAGAAAGAGTTGTGTTATCTTTTTCTTTGTTTTTAAACTGTTAGTTTTAACAACCCTAAAACAATATTGCTAGTAATAGTACAGGAGAGTACATTAACATTATTGGTGGTACAAGCTAAAACACCCCAATGTAGGGAGACATTTGACATAAGCTGCTAATCCAAATCGACCAGATCACTGGTAAATAAGACCATGACATAAAAGATCTCACATCGTCAATATCAGAATTTAAAAACTATTAGTGCTCCACCACCACCATACCTGCAGCCTTAACACCTTAGCTATTTGTTTTCAGGACACAAATTTACCCACTTTTCTATCAGTGTAGATCATTAGTCATTTTGCGATGGCATTAGTACTTTGGATACATGTCAAATCAGTAGATTTGAAGAATATGGATGCCGTTCAGTCAATGTATATGTTTCTTTGGCAGGTGAGTTTCCTAGAGGCATCCTGCAATTTGCACTTGTTCTTTTGTTTGTCCTCACTTATCTAAGATTTGAAAATTCATTCTGCATACATTACAGCTATTCTTTGCCGAATTTGCCCTTATCCCGCTTGTACGCTGAACAGACATTCTTCCGCAAAAGGAGGAATAATACATCAGCGCCTCTAAATAAAGTCGAGCTTCACGAGAACCTTTTAATAGTATTTCGCTACTTCTATTCATGTCTTTTCACAAAAAACCTTCCCGATTTGCTACTGACACTTGATAAAAGTTGTTTCAAGGTCTCGTCACATTCGGTGATTCACTTGAGCCCTGATAAATTTTCTGGGGGTGCCATGAGCTAGACCAGGTGAAGCTATTACGCTTTCTTCATAAGATGGCTGTGCTGCTTCGAAGCCCACCTCCTGGTTGTCATCGCTTCGATCACTTCTTTTCCACTAAGTGATTGCTTAGGACTTAGCGTTACGATCTGGGCTGTTTCCCTCTGACTTTGGGATCTTAGCACCAAAAAGTCTGTCGCTGACAAACGATCTAGGTGTGTAATTAGGAGTTTCCTTGGGGTTGGTAAGGTGAAATGGGGCCACCCTAGCCCATTGAGTGATCTACCTTAGCGTACGATCTGGGCTGTTTCCCTCTTGATTGGTCCATAATTGGTCATCTCAAAACACATGGGCCGCAATAGTTTATCGAATACATGGAGTGAAACAGAAGAAAACATTCAAGCACTATATGATTGTTTACGTCTTTTAAAATGTACACCCAACATCCCTTTTAATAAGGGAAACAGAGACAAGATAGGGTTCATAATCGGTGAATAGAATAAATGATAGGAAGGTCATAAATGGGATACTAAATAAATTCAATTTCCACGTTTAACGATTTGGAAACGGAGACCCTACACATCGAAACATGTTTCAATTTCAGAAAATTGGCCTACATTGCCGCAGTTGGTAAGAGGAGTAAACAAGGTAACAAAAAGGCATACATGCCTCATACTCTATCACCACTAATATAATCATGCCTCTGCATGCAAAAGTAGTCAAAGATTCAAGTAAAATCCTTGTAAATTTGGAGATTCGATCTGATCCAGCAATAAGTAAATCATATATAATGTGATGTTTAAACATATAAGCATACCATAATCAAAAAGGTTCTAAAGATGCCTTGCTTGACACCTATCCTGCATAAAAAATATATTGTTTAAGTGGTTGAATACTATAATATAATGGATCATTCCATAATATTAACCACGAAGAAATCTAGGGATATGGATCAAACCCGAAAATATTAAACAAATTACCTACCCAGCAAGCATTTTAAACACTTTGTGCTTTTGTGGATAAATCTTTAACTTTTGTATCAGTTTGGTCCTGAAATACATTCTCATCCAAGTTAGAGGTCAAAATTTCAGCCTATAGATGAGTCAAATGGATTAAGTTAGAAGATATAAATGCAAAAAAGAAACATAGGGGGGGGTAAAAAAAAAACTCGTTCGTGTATCACATTTTATAATATAGTTTATGTATTCAATCTAAACATTTTTCATACATATAATAAACAAAAAGATGACTGTGGCCGTCGAACGCATTTCAACCCACTCGGCCATGCTAAATTGCTATCTATATTGACCCATCACCAAACCTGCTCATTTTTCTTCCCCTGAACCATGTCTTTTGTCAAAACTACTATCAGTCAGTGTTTTTAACCATGGTATGCACCACAGTTATAGTAACATATTCCGGATATGTATTACTATATATTTTAGATTCTTATAGATACATGCCACCTTTGACTACTTAAGGAATATAAGTTGACAAGGCACACTCATCAACCACTATGGGGAGTTAACCCCACAATCTTTATTACAATTAATTAGATTTATATAATAAAATAATAGGGTAAGATCTAGCTATAGCCTAAACCACTATAACAATATTAAAGTAAAAAATTAACGACAAAAGAAATTATGTGGTTCACACGGGAACGGGTGATCGTGCTACGCCCACGGCCAACTGACGAGATTTTATTTGATCGAATGAGGACATGAGTACAAGGTTTATATTTAACACTTGGAGTTGTATTTATAGAGGTAGCCTAACTTGTTCCCAAGACTACGATTCCAAGGCCTAAAATTCCCTATGGACAAGCCCAATGATTCTAATGTGCGGGTTCCCAGCCGACACTCTGAGTCCTCGGACTCCTGCCTTTGTGGTGGCAACAAGGTCATGCTGGGAACCAACAGTCTCCACAACTCAACAGATAGTATTTTAATGTGAAGATCTATCATTAGCTATCGCCAAATTGTCCATATAGTTGTTTCTATTTTTACTAAGGTTTCTTTTTCTTCTTTGTATTGGGCTCGTTTAGATGACTTGTGAAAGGCATCATGACAGTTCAACTCAAACAATAATGATTTCTAGGTTATCTGAAATGTCAATCCAGAGGGTAAAAGCATTACTTTATGGGTATCTTAGATTCTTGGGATCAAAGAACATCGACTTAATACAATGTGAGAGTGAGGAAAAAGAATTTTACCCTTGCTATGATTGGTGCATGAACGGAAGTCCTCACGTTGAAACATACCAAAATATCATCATTTCTTATTAACAATAATCTAATTGATGTTCTTAACCTATTGGAACTTTTAGGGTGACACAATTGCTACAATAATAATCAAAAAGAAGGATCACCTCATATTCACTAGACAATTTTAAAAAAAATAGAATTAGCACTCACAAAGAATGATTTAAAACCAACATATATATGCAAACATGTTTTATGATTTACCTTAAGTTTTATAAGTGTAGCAAACAACCAATTCTATTGACTTAATGTATAAGTGGCATATAAACTCACTCATCACAAAGTATTTCATTCATAAATTGACGTGGACGATAATTAACTTTCAAGTTACATAAAATTCTTACTTCAACACAAAGATATACATTATCTTTTACTGCAACTATAGTTCTTTATAATTTAAACACTAAAATCGGTATAAGGCATAAGCCTATAACATCAATCCCATTTGCTATATTACATACTTGCCAACTTATGTTAAAATTTCAATCATTTCCATGGTCAAAATAAACACAATTTTTTGACCAAAAAATCAATAAAAATGAAGGATAAAACCTCACCACTCCCTTCTTTTCGTAATAGTCATCTAAAGCCCATTGATACTTTGATTGATTTAACCCGAACCAACGAGCCACATAATCATCCAAATTTGAATGTGCTGTTACACATATATAAAATCAATCAAACCATTTCTGAAACAACCACAATAGAATGCATAAATCCTAATTAAACATCACAAATCAACACAACAAAGAAACCAGTATTCAAACAAATCACAATTTTAAATCTAACAAAAATAAATTACTACGGCTACAGCAACAATACCCAATCCCGCCGCAGCGGAGTATGGGGGAATAGTGGTGTAGATAGTAGTACCCCTCGCGAATTGAGGGTTAATACCCTTGCGGTTAGGGAGAGATGCTTCAAGGAAAACCTCCTTGGGTAAAAATTAAACCAAATTACTTATCCACAAAATTCCAAATATTAGACACATAGTCCGATACAGGATGGCAGAGAGTCATACCCTACCCGAAGGTATATGTTGAGGTATATCTAAGGAGGAGCTACTTAGGGGGTTTGAGTGTTAGTGTTTGGTTTATATATAGCGGGTTTACGGCTTATGTGGTTTTTAGCTTATGCATCATTAGCTCATTTTGTGTGGCTTATTTTGAAACTTTTCGGCTTATATAAGCTTATGATAAGCTCATATAAGCCGCCGAAAAGTTTCAAAATAAGCCACAAAAATAAGCTTATGAAACATAGGCCGAAAATCAAATAAGCCATAAGCCCACTATACAAGCTCAAACAAATACCCTCCTAAGACACTATCCACCAATATTCCAATAATTAACACAATTCAATAAATGATCATAATCAAAAACACAAAATACAAAAAGTTGACCACAAATCAAACAAGCCCCATTTCAAATCTAACAAACTCAAAATCCAAAAGGGTGTCTAAAAAAATACCATTTTGAACTTTAGCAAGAGCATCCCAAAAGAAGCCAGCCTTAGACCCAAACCCTGAACCGGGTTTCTCATACTGAACCGGCGGAGGAAGAACCGGGGGCTTCTGAACCGGGTTTGATTCAAATTGTGGTTCAGGTGTAACAACAGGTGGAGGTGTAACAAAAACGGTGTATGGACCAATTTTTCCGATCATTGGTGGTGGTATTGCTCGTTCTCTATGGTTTTTAGCCATTTTTTTATAAAAAGATTTAATTTTTTTTTAAGGAAGATTGAAAAAGAAAATGTGGGTTTTGTAAAAGATTTGATTTTGGATAAAGGGTATTTGATAGTTTTTATTTATGGGGATGAGTGAATGTGAAGTGAGAATCTTGTTGTGTTTGGTTTCACATTCAAGCAATTTGAGTGTGTGAGAGTGGAGATTGAGACAGAGAGAATGAGAGATGTTTGGTTGGTGGGATGATGAGATCTTTGTCTTTTGTTTTTTTTTATTGCTTTAATTAGTTATGTTAAATGACAATTATTCCTTAATTATTTATGGGTAAGTCTAAATCTACCAAAACTTTTTTTTAAACGTAACATGATTGTTATAATCATTATGTTTTTTTTCACTTTTAATTAAAAAATCATTTTACATTTTACTTTTTTCTAAACTTATCATCATTTGTATAATCATTATGCATTTTAATTTTTTTTATCATGATTAATGTAATGATTATTTTCTTTTTTAATTTTTTATTATAAACTTTATACTTTTTATTTATTTAACTATACATACATATATAAAAAAATAAGCAAATATTCAAACATTCATTAATAAAAAAAACTAGAATTACAATAAATAGAACGTTACATTATTATTTCGATAGGTCAAAAAATTCAAGAATACTATAATAATGCTCGCGAAACTCTTCTTGACGACTAACATAGGGGTCTTCCCATCTAGATGCAATGTCACTTCTATAAGTCCTCCAAAGTGGATGAGTCATCGGTAAAGGGCAACCTTCACGTAATGCCGCTTTAATGAAATGGTTACCATACACATGAGCAATGACAATTGTCTCATGTGGCTCTGATTGTGGTGGACTGGACCAAAGCGAAAAAGTTGTAGTACAACCTCCGACATTTCCTCCATTAGCTAGACTTATAACAACTCTATTGTATGCAGAAGCAATAATCAATCTCGTGTTTGGCATTTCCATCCATTTTCCAACGAATCGTACGGTTTTATAAAGTTGTTTATAACCCGTCGTTCCAAATATATACTTGTATGAATTATCCATGATTAGTTGTTTTTTTTGTGTCAAACGGTAATAACGTTGGTCAAACAGAGTAGTAGTCAAACACCGTATTGGTCAAACAACTTATTAAAGAATTACAGTGTCTTTGCAATCAATCTTACATTTATAAAAAAACTTAAAGAAACAAACATTTAACGATATATAAACCAAAAGCCAAAAAGAACAACCCCACAAGGACGACCATCTCCCGTTTACAGAGTTCTACAAAAATCAACCTCCTTATGGATGGACCTGAAGGCGCAATTCCTTCTTTAGGTCAATTACCTCAACGAAAATAGCCTTCTGAATACGCTTGAGGTGCTCCGTCGTTTGTTTCACTTCCGTTCAAGACGATTTAGTGAAAGTCAATTGTTTCACTTTCATTAAAGAAGATATTCTTGAAATTGTTTTCTAATAGTTTGAAGTGGTTTTGTTAGTTTTTTTTACCTACACCGTTGGTCCCTCAATACGTTCTATTGGTTTTTCATTTCCCACCAAATTCAGAAGGAATGTTCTACACGTTACTTGCACGCTTGGTCCTTGTAATAAGTGCATGATGTGATGCCACAATTTAGCCGTATTTAACATTTACTATTCCAATGAAGTAAATGCGTTTTTTGACATTTCATTTGTGTAATCAATTAATCTCCATATA